>JASAMY010002708.1:0-83616 GCA_030248085.1 Paralinhomoeus sp. GSCO2_6
CAGCCCCTTTTTGTTTCCCACTCTAGAAGGACGGGACGGGAAGAGAGACCCCCCGCCGCACCGGCGCCGTCCCGTTCCCGCCCTCCGTTCCTGTCGCGGCGCGCGGCCTCCTCCCTCCCCTTCAGCGCGCGCGACCTAGACGCTAAAGGCTGATTCACAATTAACGGTCTTCCCGTCGGTCTCGGTCTCGGTCTCGGTCTCGGTCTTCGCATCGGTCTCGGTCTCGGTCTCGGACTTTTTGACCCATGCCAAATTGACGACGCGTTGCCTCCGGTCTTTCAATGATCTTCGGTTAAATGCGCGCCTGTCAGCGTATTAAAGAGCGTACTGTGGCCCTTGTTTTCGACCTGTTTCATTTTTTATGCGACTTACGTAGGAAACAAAAAAAGCACATGCAGTAGACGACGGGAACGCACTACCACCAGACAAACAGACAGACATTGTGCGGCAGACGCAGACCGCCACCAGCGCTTCTGGCCGCCGCCAGGGGCGCGGACGCCGCTACAGGAGCTGTCGTCAGCGCCGCTGTCGACACCGTTGCCGCTGCTGCCGACGCTTTCGCTGACGCTGCCGCTTTTGCCGACGCTTACAGAAAATGTAGGACAATGCCGTCGAGCCCGCCCACCTTGACGTATGCAATGGCGGCGCAGATTTTCCCGCCGCCGTGTCTTTAGAGACGTGCAGCCATGCCGCCGCCGTTTTTTTTTTGGATTTTTGGTATAAGAGCAGTCGTCAATTATCCAAGGAGGCGGCGCCGCCTCCACCTGTTGAATACGACGCATCGTAAACTCTTCCTTGTTTTCAATTTCGGCTAATTTCCTAGTCGCTTTACCCTTATGCGAATACCGACAAATTCTTTGAGGGTGACGGCTATAGTAAAGCGTGACTACGGTAGCGCGCGCGTTCAACACGAGTTCAATGAAGACCGATGAAGACCGGAGCAAATGTTCAAAGTTCCCAACATCGTCGGTCCCGGTCACGGACTCGGTCTTGGCATCGGTCTTCGCTGTTTGGCATGGCAACACCGAGACCGAGACCGAGACCGAGACCGATGGGAAGACCGTTAATTGTGAATCAGCCTTAACGACGCTGCCCCAGCGCAGCCCCCCAGTGTACCAAACGGACCACGTGCTTTGCGTAACAACTTGCAACCCACTTTCAAGCACAAGCATGAATCGAACCCACAAACGCGCACTGTTCATATACACCATAGCCCATGCTATGGAGCTGTTGGCCATAGCCGGACAGTCGGACAGCTGTAACAACGAATACCAGGGAATATGTACCGTCAGTTTAGGCGTTCAATAGAAAAATTGGCGTTCTAAAGATAAATACGCATTCGTCAAAAATTTAGGCTTCTACGAAAAAAAACCCTACTGGTATTTTAAAACAGACAAAAAGGAGTAAAGGAGAGGTCTTCTTACAATTTAGGCCTTGCTTAGGGTTTAGGCTTTGCTCAGAGTTCAGACTTTGATTAGGCTTAGCCTGATGCGTCGCTGAGGCTCTGGTAAGAAGGGTCAGCCTAAGCAAGGCCTATGCATAAGCAATGCCTCAGCCTAAGCAAGACCGATGCCTAAGCAAGGCAAACCCTATGATGCCTAGGTATGCAAGGCGTAAATTATAAGAAAACTTGTCTTTTACAAAAAAAATATAAGATAGAAATTGCCCATTCCAGAATAAGCGTTTTTGTAGAACGCGAACACGTAAAGTTTTGAAGAACGCGTACTTTTTTTAAGAACGCCATTTTTTCTGTTGAACGCCTGAAGTGTAACAGCGCGAGATATAATCCTGGCTACGCCACGGAATGCAATGCAATGTTTTGTGCTCAGTGAGTCAGACACGTTGTTGGTTGCAATCGTTCCATTGGTTGGCTCGGGTCGGGCATTGCTCGCACGACACTAGAGTCCTGCAGAAGGAGAGAGAGGCCGCGCGCCGCGATAGGAAGGGAGGGCGGGAACTATGCGCGGCGCCCGTGCGGCGGGGGGTCTCTCTTCCCGTCCTGTCCTACTAGAGTGGGAAACAAAAAGGGGCTGCAGTTAATTTCTAGTCTCGGCAACAGATAATCGACCTCCACTTCAGAAAAAATTCGTAACGCTAGAAATAGGGGGCCACACGGCACCAAACGCTACCGTAACCACCCAATTGAAGATTGGAAAAACGCCACACAATGGAGGTACCAAAACCAGCTCCATTGCGCCGCGCCTGGAAGGCGGGAGGACTATACCGTACCTCTCCTACCTCCTGTGATGAACCCCACACCTGCACGCCCTCCCCAACCGCTGGTGAGGGAGAGAACCCTCAAAAGCTGGGATACCGTACCCCCGACCGCGAGAAAATTTTTTCCCGCAAAAACGGCCTCACCAAGATACCGTAATCTTTCGTTGCAACCGCGGGGGGGGGGGTGTTACTACTGGTTTTGCTAACGGTTTTGTTTGGAAAAGAAAAGTAAACTTTGGTATGTATAGTTTAAGTACAATGTTAGGTTAACTCTAGTTCCTGTTAGTCCAAATACCGTAAATCCTCCAAAGAACGCCCCCCCCCCTCAAATGAACGCCCATTTAGTAGTTGCATTTATGAATCCCCTTCAATGAACGTCACACCTCCAATAAAAGCCCAGGGTGGAGGGTGGGTTGAAAAAATGAACGGCCAGGGCGTTTGTTGACGGATTTACGGTAACTTCACTGCTGATGAGAAGGATAATAAGAAATGATAATGAGGGTGTCCTACAACATAATCATTGTGAGTCTCAACCAACTTCTAGCTGCAACTTCAGCCATTAGGTTTACCAATTCGGGTGCCTATCCGACCAAGTATATAGGCGTCAAATGATTTTTTAACACGTTCCCAGTTAGGGTCGTAACCGTAGTAGATAGGTTCGACGTCCGAGATGTCCTCGTCCCACAAACGGTAGAAATCGGTGTACCCGCTTCCCCCTTCTTCCCATGTATCTTCTCCCCAATCAAATATTGGCGTCGTAGTCGTAGAGGACGTTGTCGTTGTCGTGGACAGCACGACTTCATGCTGTTCGACTTTAAACCACTGGCTGGACCGTGGAAACGATGCATTGACGATTCGCGTCACGTTCGAGTTGCAGCAGAACCGCTCACTGCCGCCTACGACTGTCACGCCAGGGTCACACGGCAATTCTTCCAATAGGCGGAATTGTGCGGCCTGATCGAACAGTTTCAGTGTTGAAACGTGCGCAGAGCCTCGGCTGAGCAATAGGATAATGGAGGAAGGAAAAAGCAGGGGGCGCCACGCAAAATGACATGCCATTGGTTCAGCCTCACTTCAGCGCTTGTCGTTCACAAACAGCGTCTAAACACTGCACAGGCGTGTTGCGAATTGCTATGCGAGCTCTGCACAGCATCGGTTTTCCGCATCGCAGAGCGAGCAACCTGTAACTCGAGTAGCGATTTACTGTTCCGCACTATCTAGGCGCAGGGGTGAATCAGTGCTAAAGGGCAACATGCTAGTGAAAGCGCAATGTACTTCACTGCGCTATTCGACGGTGTCATTGATCGAATAGATTTTACTGTGCTTGTTTGCCCTGTAGACGAGGCCATCGGAGAGGAGGTAGCGACGTCGCTCTTTGGCGCTGTTCCCAGCACTGGTCTAAATATGAGCAAGCTTCATGGCTCGTGGTAGTGTGTGGCGTGGTAGCTTCATGGCTCGTGGTAGTTTGGAGCGTAGTGGCTCAGTGGTAATGCGTCGTGCTCGGCGCGCTCGTGGTCGGGGGTTCAACCCCCTTCCACTGAGGTCACTGAGTCACGAATCCCCTTGGGCAAGGGATGAATCGCTCTCATTGCCTCGGTGTAGGGCGGCTCCGGGGCTTCGGCCCGAAATCCGTGCCAGGTGGCGGCCCACCTTCCCTCGCGGGAGAAGAACGCCGTAGGTGGTAGTGTTAGTGATACAGTGTTATTATGATGCATCGCCCCTTCGTACCCCGTGCGTTGGTTTACGGTCCCTGTACTGTGTCGGTGCTTGCATCAATAAAAACATTGATTGATTGATTGATTGATTGATTCATGCAACGGTATCGTGCTCTATAATCATTACTGTATCTGCGTATAATAGGTACGTTTACGTTCTAGACGTGCAACTGCCATTCCTACTCGATTGAGTGGGAGAAAAAGATGTGCAAACAACATCTACGTAGCATTTACCAATGCTTTAGAACAAAGAAATTAAAAAAAAACAAAGGATAATGAACCTCGTCGTTGTAATCCACAACTTGTAGATTCTTTCCAGCCGCTGTGCCGACGTCCGCTAGCTTCTGCTTTCCCGTGTCCCACCAACAGGACGGCGACACCAACTTTCCCTCGACGAACCTTGCCGAGTCGTCGCCCGTTCTCGTCCTGCCGAGCACGAATCTCGTATGCTTGAGCGCCAGATTGCCCTTGGCCTCTTCCTTCTCCAAAAAGCTTCCCGCGCGGTAGTTCTTAGCGGCGCTCTGCACTACCAGTCGCCGCTGGCCACGATAGGGCGCGAAACCAATGGCGGAAATGTCGAGGATGGCGCACTTGGGCAGCGAGACCAAATCGGGGGTGGCGCCATAGTCCGCCAGTTGAGTGTCGTCCAGTCGTTCCATGGGATTGGTTTCCAACTTCCACGGCTGTATGGCCCGGTCGCGCAGAAGCTCGATGTTTTCTTGGAGCAGTTGCTGCTCACTCTTTGGATGGGCGTGCGCAGCGGCTGACGGCGATGCGGACGAGAGCAGCGAACGAATTGTGCAGCGCACCACCTTGTGCGGGACGTAGACGCTGTCGTAGTGACCCGTGATCTCCAGCCGGGCGATGGGGCGCGTGAAGAGCGTGTGATAGGAGTGCGAGGAGGAGCGCGGCCAGCTCTGCGCCAGCCTTCGCAGCTGCGTCTTGAGCGAGAAGTTGGCGTACGTGAACCGCAGCTCTCCGGCACCACCACCGTCCTCACGCTTCGTGAACAGAATGAAAGTCGTCTCGCCGGGACAGAAGGCGTGGCCCACTTCGCGCACGGCGAACACGTCGTGCGTGCCCAGGCCGAGCTCGCGCAGCGGGACGCACTTGCGAATGTCGCGCATGGCCGTCTCCAGCTTCTGCAGCTCCTCCAGCTCCTCTTCTTTCTCCTTGAGCTGCGCTTCAAGCCCCTCCAGCTGCTCCCGTCTTTGCTCGACTGCGTCGCGGGCGTTCTCCGCGGCAAAATCGTCCGCGACGGCGCCAACTGCCGACTTGGTGACATTGGAACGCGCGTCGAATTGGAGCTCGCCCTCGTATCTCTCTTGGCGCAGCGCGAGGTTGGGCCTGGTCTTCGCGCTTAGCGGTTCGGTCGCCAGTACAAGATGGCAGTTGTCCGTGTCGACAAGGCCAGCCTTGACCAGGAGGCTTTGATTCTCCCCTGGCGCGTTTTCATCTCGATAGAAAAACACGCTTTTCGGTTTCGTCAGCCGAGTTTGAAAGGGGTCTCCGCCACTCAGCCGCTCCTTGCAGAAGCGCGAGACTTCAATGTGCACCTTGTTCTTCCAAGCTGGCAACGACTGTCGTCCGGTGCTAGACGGTGGACAAGTTTCCACGTCGGCTGCGTCGTCTGGCGGCTGTGCGTCGGCCTCCCCAATCTCGTTGTCGTATTCTTCTTCGTCAAATTCCATGTCTCTCTCTTCGGGGATGTCGGAATTTTCGTCCAATTCACTCATTCTGACAGCTTTGGCGGGCGGCTCCTCAGACGTTTCTCGTTGCGCACTTTCCGTCACTCGACAAATGTGCAGGGGCAGATGACCCGCAAGGGTCAACTGCTCCAACGCGAGCAGACGGCGACTTGCCCAGTTTTTAATGAACTGTCCACTGGACCTTTTTGTCACCTACAAAGCGTAGGTAGCCCTGCAGTCCACCGTCTGCGTGCGTGAGTGCGTGCGTGCGTACGTGCGTACGTGCGTGCGTGCGTGCGTGCGTTCGTGGAAACAAAATCACAAAAAGTTAGTGAAGTCTCCACCTCGTTGTAGAAGAGTCCGACAAAAGCGACGTCTTGCTGGGGGTACTCGACGACCGTGCTGGAGCGGAAGGAGCGGCACACGGTTCTCCACTGGTCGGCGAATGGGACAGAGTAGACGATCGAGTCGTCGATGCACTCCACGAGGGCACGCATCTTGCCCAGCAGTTGCTCGTACGTCGGCACGCGCTTCGTGTAGAAGGTGACCTTCAGCCGGGTCAGTCCTGCATTTTCCATCGGTCACGAGAGAATTGATGATTTAGGGACGACAAGCAGGGGGCGTCTGACCTCTGTTGGAGCACCTGTCGCGGGCGTCGGCGAGCCGGCTGCCGGATTCGCAGGCCCAGTCGGCGATGCGGTTGCCATGGCTCGAGCGGACGGACCTCGACTCGACGCTCTGCGCGAACTTGTTGTAGTACTGGCAACGGACCGCGAACTCGTCCGTCTCCTCGACGTAGCTCAAGCAGTTGCGCCCCACCAGCCGATCGTCGGCCAGAATCGTCCGGCCGCCTGCCTCGCCCGCGTTTAGGACTGAACTGGCGTACATGTTCCAGTAAAAATGGCATTCTTCCATACCTCTAACCGGGAATTTGACCTGCGGTGGAGGGTTCGAGCACTTTCTAGAGGGGGTGGTGGGTGGGGTGAAAACTGAAAGAAGGGGGGGGGCATACCTTTAACTTGGGGGTTTGCAGCCCCCAACTTTTTTTCCAACACCCACACAACCCCCCCCCCCGAATTTTCTCAAGGGATTTTTACGTTATCTAAAACGATAAAGGTGAGTAAATGTTAGTGTTTTTAGTGCTTTGCAGTGTTATATGACTAAATAACACTATTTAGAGCCTATTTATACCCATTTTTGACCAAAAGTACCAGTATAAGTCAAACAGTGGTCGGCTACCCCCCCCCCACTTTTGCTCGGGGACACCCGCCCCCGAATTCGGCCATTTAGGCCGTCCACTCTGCCAGACCCGGTTGCAGGTATGGGAGGAGGCGGGTCTGGGGAGGAAAAAAGAGGCAATTTTGGTCGATTTTTAGTCAAAAATACACTGTATACTGTAAATAACGCAATATAGGTACATTTGGGTCGATTTTTGCACAAAAACATTGTACAAAACACTTTTTTTATTAAAGTAAGTAGCAGAAAGTTTCCAAAAAGTCGGAAGAGGGGGGGGGGGGGGGCTGGGGGGGGGGGTTCAGGAAAACCTGGGGGGGACGGTTGGGGAGGGTGTGGGTAGGGTTCAAAACTCAGCACATGGGGAAGCCCCCCCCCCCCAAAAAAAAACCATACCTGTAACTGGGGGCTTTGTGCCCCCCCCCCCTAGTTTTCCAACACCCACCCAACCCCCCGCCCCGATCCCCCCCAGAATTTTCCCAAAGGATTTTTGTCCTGTCTAAAACGATAAAAGTGATTAACTGTTGGTGTTTTTCAGTGCTTTTTCAGTGTCATATGACCATAAAACAGATAAACAACACTATTTAGAGCCTATTTATACCAATTTTTGGCCAAAAGTACCAGTATAAGTCAAAAAATGGCCAGCTACCCCCTTTTTGCTCCCGGGACCCCTCTCCAGAATTCGGCCGTTTAGCCCCCCCCCCCACTCTGCAAGACCCGGTTACAGGTATGCTCCAAACCCCACCCCAGTTACACGTACCTATGCATTCTTCTGAGGCACCGGATGTAGAAGAGACGAACCTGTTCCCTGCATGTGGAAGCCGTGTTTGTCGATCAAATGGCCAATGGTTTCGTCCTTGTCGAGAACTCCGGCAAAGTCCTGCGTAAAGTCGAGCTCCTTGAGAAAGAGGCCATCCTTCCTGAAGTGCTCCTCTTTGAGCAGCGTGTAGACCTGGTCGATGCCCTGCAGCTTGCCGCAGTCGACAAAGTACGCCTGTCGGTAGTAGCGCTGGCCGCCCGAGTTCGAGGGGTAGGGTGAGGCGTCGATCTCGTCCCGGTAAGCGGCGGCGTCGACGCGAGCGCAGCCGATCGCGCGCACCGACACGTCCGCGCTCGTGAGGCCGCGCTGGGCCAGCAGCGCGTAGATCCGCCGCGACAATTGGCCCACTTCCGAGAATCGGCGCTCGCCGCCGCCGCCGGCGCCGCTCACGTAGTCGTCGGCGACGAGGCTGTGCAGCACGAAGCCGTTGAAGAACATGTCCTTCAGCGGCACCAGCCCCAAGCCATCCCGCTTGCCACCGTCCGTGTAGCGCAGCGCGCCCACGGCGTTGTCGCTCGCGGCGCGGAACACCGCCTCCAGCAACGGCTCCAGTCGGCTCGTACGACCGCACACCGGCTCTCGCGAGTCGAACTCGAACCATTTCGTCATCCCAGTGGCCATCGTCACTGGCCCCTGGGCGACGGCAGTATTTCTTGTTACACCGACCTAATCTGTAACGCGAAATGTAATCTGTAAACGTGCCGACAACACGATTTGTTTACACAGCGCGACGCCGACGGCAGACGGACAGAGAGCTCCGGGGCGGCAAGCGCATGCGCGAGCGGGGCCGCATCGCAATTCCGCCGACGGCGCGGCGCCACTGCGGCGAGACGCGAGCGAATGCGCGTATCAAATCCAAACCCCTACTGAAAGAGCGGCGACGAGCAACTGACAGACCCACTGCAATTACGCATCGCTCGCAGACGGCGGCAGCGCGTACGCGCTCGCGGTGGGTGGCGTCTGAGACCGTCTGGCGCGGCAGAGGGGGGGGGGGGGGGTGATGATTGAGTGGCCCTTGACTTTAAGGCGGCACCGGCACAGATGGCCAACCCACACAAAACACAACAACTCCCTTCATCTAGAGGATTCGGGTCAGCATCGACCAATGACCGACAGAGACAGACAGATGCGAGGAAGCCTCGGTCACGCGATAGATAGCGCCATTGTTCGCTGGACAACGCTCAAGATAAAACGAAATGAAGCCGACGACAGATAAATGGTCCACCCGGTCTGTAACTAGGTATCACCGCAATGGTCACACCTCTGTAAACTATCACCGCAATGGTCAATTGCACTTCATCACGTAATTCTACTGGCACACTGTTATTTCCATGAATTGAATCAGTACAATTTACACGCTGCTGGTGGCATGGAGGACAACGACGGGGCGTCGCCTCCTCTTCCGCTCTCTCATCTCCATCTCGTCGGTCAGCTTTGCCCGTGGCTTGCAGCAGCCCCGTCTCGCGTCCGTGACGGCTCGAAGTAGGGCGCAGAGCTGCTTCCTGATGGGCGCCGTCCGTAGGGAGATGACCCAGGGATTGACGAGCGGGTCGAGCAGCGTCAGGAGACGCGCCAGCTGCGCGAGGAAGAGCAGCTGCTGGTGGGTGCTCCTGTCGGCCGGTCGGAAGCCGGACACCCACTCGACGTAGAGCTGCAGCAGCGCGCTGCAGTAGAAGACGAGCAGCGAGATGGTCAGCGTCACGAAGAGGACGTAGAGGTGCGAGTTCGACCGGCCCCGCGTCCGGCCAGACAGACAGCGTCTCCTGCGGCCGATCAGACGGAGGAAGCTCGCCGTCGTGGTCAAGTGGACGAGGCAGCCGATGGCCAGCAGTGCCGAGAAGAGGACCACGGGAAGAACGACGATGAGGTGGTCGGAAGCCTTCTCGATGCCCTCCAGCCACTTCTTGATCAAGTTCTTATCAAAGACAATCTGATACGTCTCGCCATGCCACTGGCAACTTTCCGTTTTGAAAAAGTGGCGACTGCATTCTCTGGCCTGCCAAAGCATGGCCACGGTGGACACGACCAGAGGGAGAATCCACGACGCGGAAAGACACGCGCCCAGGTACTTCCACGATGTCGTCCTGATTGCCCACTCGACGTCGAACTGCAACACGACGGTCACTTTGAAGAGCAGAAAGAGAAAGAGCGACGCCTGTTGACTCGTGGACAGAGCGATCTCAATGGCGACGAATCTGCGAACGAGCGTGAGTGACAAGTCGCGCTGGTCTCCAAACAGTCTGGCCGTGATTTCCAGCGAATAGTTGTGCGTCTGCTCCGCTGGATAGGAATCTCTGCAGAGGTGATCTCCTCCTCCAGGCAGGGCGGATTCCCTGACGTGTTGGTAGACCAGAATCGTGAGGCAGTAGACGACATTGGCCAGAATCGCTGAGCCTAGGAAAGCAAGTGCACTTGTAGACAGGCCCTTTCGACTCCTGCATAGGAAGATGGCAAAGCAGCCGTTCGTCAAGACTCCCAGCAGACCCAGAAAGCGAAGCGTCACGTAGCTTCGCACGGCTGTGTACCAGCTTATACCACTTTGACCATTCAGGCAATCCATGTGGATTCTGTCCACCAGGTAAGATATGTAGTAGATGGACAGCTTTGACTGCTCCAGCAGTGAGAACACCTTCTCCGTCAGATTTGCATAAATAAGAGCCGTCTCGAAGTGTTTCCTCCAAACGAAACTTTGGTTCCGCGGGGTGTTGCTATCGCATACAACTGTATCTCCACCAGTACTATGTTCATTGTACAGAAAATGTCATTGAAAGGAGACGGTCGGTGGTCGTCATTAACGAAGTGTGGACAAAGACTGGGTTGACTTTCAACCAGCTCGAGAATACTGTAGGACGCTCTGCACTTCGTCCAAGCCGTAGTGCTATCAGTGTTCACTCTTTCACCGCGCTTCAGCACAGCGAATTTGCATACAGACAGTTTATTGTTACTGTGGCTATTAAGGGTAGTGCATTAACTGCAAATTCAAATGTTTACGTACCATGCTAGCATTTTTTAGGACATACACATAAATACACCTACATTGTACGTAGCTACGCATTCACCTGTACTACGCACATCATCGACGTTGTCTAAGCAACGACTGCTTGCAACCAACTTTGTTGAACAAATTGCGTACAGGCAGAAAGAGAAGGGTAAGACATCGTCGTTCTTCATTTGGAAGAGGCTGTTGATTGTCCGGAGAGCTGTGTCAGCCTCTTCATCGTACGCTTGCTGGATCACAGCGAGGTAGACCAGACTCTTGTAGCAGTCATTGTTCGCCGAGCTACAATTCACGTGCCTGGCAGATGAACTGACAATAATTACTTCTGGACGTGCCCGAGGCCATCCAAATCGCTCAGCTTGCCCATACTCGGAAACTTGCACGCCAAGCTTTGCGAGCTGTGAAAAGAAAAGCTAAACTTATACTCTGGCATGTAAAGTCAAGCACAACTGCTACGTTAACTCCAGTTCCCGTTAGTCCAAATAACTTTCAGTAATGCTAACTCAAGTCAAATTTCTTGCAGGACGCAAGTTACCATAGATCTCCAATAGTATCTCGGGGTGCTATTGTTTCAACCCTTGGATACCCAGGAACTTTACTGGAAAGGGGGCACTTTATGATTTCGACCTTCACATTTTCGCTGGTAAAGCAAAAGTCCAAACGAGGTCACTCGATTTTATGGTTGATGTACTACCAAATCTGCAATACAGTGGCAAAATTCCTGGAAAAACACATGCTTAAAGATAGGGCCCAATCTTGGAGGAAAATTTCTGTGGCTGGGAGCAAAATTTCTGGGAAAACGCATGCTTAAGTTAAGGATAGTGTCCAGTCTGGGATAAAAATTTCTGGGTCTGGGAGCAAAATTTCTAGGTCCTCGAGCAAAATCTCTGGGTAAATCGGGGAAAACGCATGGCTAAGGATAGGACTCGGACGTGTCCAAATCTGGGAGCGAATTTTTCGCAGGCCGCGTTATTTTCCGCAACAAATCTGAAAGGCTATGCCAGTGCGTTCGCCAGTACGCGCGTCGGTCCAGCGGCCACCCACTCCACCTCCGCTAGCGCGCTACACGAGGCGAGGCAGGGTGCCATAAGGCAGCGTGGACGCCTTTGACCCTTTATTCGGGCGGGGAGGGGGCAGTGTGGATGCCTTTAGGACGCATTAGTGCATTGCATTCCATGGACATGGTCGTCCTCCCTCCTCCTCCCTCCTCCATCTGCAATTGCAATGCAGACTTTTTGGCCTTCCTGAAAAAGCAATAGCATTCTGCAATGCAACAACAGTGCATTTTGCAATGCAACAAAGGAGACAATAACGGGGCGTCGTATCATTGAAGCTTTTGTGGCGATTTCACTGATTCCAAAGGACTGCTAAAGAATTCGAGGAAGTGTACACCCGTCCAATCTGTGCAGCAGCAGCACAGAAATTTCGAATGAAAGGCAACAAATTCAAATGAAGTGCTTTTTGAAACGAGCTTGTTTTAGGTAGGCTTCAAATATTTTTTAACCAGTTCCAAGTCACGGTCGTATCCATATAAATCGTAGTCGTAGTCCACCAAAATCCGCTCGTCGGCCCTCGGGTCTAAGTAGTCGTCCGTCGGGTCGGAATAGTCGTCCCATTCTTCCCATTCTTCCCATCGATCTCCCCAATCAAATATTGGCGTCGTAGTCGTAGAGGACGTTGTCGTTGTCGTGGAGAGCACGACTTCGTGCTGTTCGGCTTTGAACCACTGACTGGACCGCGGAAACGACGCATTGACGATTCGCGTTACGCTCGAGTTACAGCAGAAACTCTCGCTGCCCTCTACGACCGACACACCAGGGTCGCACGGCAATTTTTCAAATAGGCGGAATCGTGTTCGTGTGGCTCGTTTGAAGAGCTCCAGTGATGAAGCGTACGCATTGGCTCGGCTGCGCAGCAAGGTAATTAAGCAAGAGAAAAGCAAGCAGGGCGCCACGGAAAATGACATTGCATTGGACATTCAGCAGCCTAACTTTCAGCGCTTGTTGTTCGACAACAGCGCGTGAACACATCGATGGCCGTGTACAGTGTCGTTTTTTTCGCCATCGCAAAGCTAGCCAGCTGCTGTGGTAACTCGAGTAGAGGGTCGTTCTTCTGCTTCCAGACTAGGCGCGACTGTAAATATCACGGAAGCGGCGGCGCCAAGAGCAACGTGCGAGTGTATAACACGCGCAATGCAGCCCAACGCATGTATTGCACGCACGCGGTTTGCGCGCACAGCACGGGCACGCACGACACAGGTTTGCGGCGGGCAGCGGCATAACTTGGTACAGCAGTCGACGTTTGGCGGGGTTGCGACCGGCGGATGAGATGGATGACAAACATTCCAAGATGATTGTGATCCCGCACGCCATTGATCTGCCCTTGAACCAGTGTTTCGCTTCACAAATATTGTACCATGTATTAATGCGAATTACTAATAACTGGCACAAACATGTCCTCTGCAAGCCCATGAGAACGCCTCACAGTCTATGCTCAAAGGATCATCGCGCCAAAGAGTCGCACGAACTTGTACTTTGTTACTTTGCGTTCAAGGTACGCGAGAAACTTCTTGATCTCGAGCAGGCGAGTGTCAACTGTCTTGAGTACAAAGACGCAGCCGACAAAATCATCGGATGCATCCTTATGCTTGAAGAATCCACCAGCCAACACTTCCTGTATCGCGTTCGAAATGTTGAACCGTTTGGCACGAACTTCGATCTACAAATAAAAAAAAATCGCGGTAATTCAAAATTGCAAACACATTATGCAAATTGAGTGATTGTTACGGTACGGTTTACTACAGTAGCGTACGTCTTTCTTCAGAATGTTGAGCAGAATGAATCCTTGCGAGTTCTGAACGCTGATGATTTTGTCGTCAAATTTCATGTCCGTGCCAATCGAAATCGTGTGGAGTTCCACTTCCTTCGGCTTTGGGCAGTCTGAGAGTACAAATACTGTATTTCCGATTTACAGATTTCATTTAATTTTAAAACACAGCAGCGCAACCTGACCACTGCGGTTTTCACGGAGCTGCTAGTCACGGTTTATAGGAAAGCACTTGAGGCGACTATTGTCGGCGATAACTCGAACCCCCGAATGTGTAGGATGGGAATTGCTTGAATTGGAGAACAGAAGCGTCGAGTACTACTAGTGCTTTTTTGGCTTACCGCTGTCCTTTTGTGGCAGACAGCATGAACTGAGTTGAATTATTGCGCAACTGAACAGCAAGGCCGACACAACGGCTTCAGAACTGTAGCAACTGTAGAATGACATTTTTAATACTCGAATTTGCTCTGGCAAAATCAAATGAAGGCAACGAAAATTCGATACAGGACGATGTTCGCTCAACAACAACTATTGTAGCAGGCGCAACAAAAGGAAATGTTTGGGCCAGGACTAACAGGGGTATGAGCGGGCAAAGATGATGAGAACGGTCAACAAGTTTGGTGTATCTGGTGGGTACACATGTGCATACTGTGTGTGTCGTGGCGTGGGAATACGAGTCATTGGCAATTCAAAGCACCGGTTTTACGAGCAGCGCTAACCGCGTTGTATAACGTAATCAAAGTAACACAACAGCATATTTCAAGCGATTACAGGCCGATTTCAATATTAATATTGAAATTCCGGGCAAAAAGAGCACAATTACGTGCTTAAAATATGTTTTAAATTTTTTTTACAAAATTTAGTCTACGCAGCTTGGGCACGGGTTGTTAGCGGAAACTGGTGCAGTACCTCAGCGCACCAAGAGTTTTCCTGCTCCCCGTGCATAGACATTTTCTGTATGCATTCTAGGCACTTTTCAAAAGGCTAATTCCAAAATATGCAACCGATACAAGCACAACCGATACAAGGGATCACTGTAGCTTAGGCTTTAGCTTAGGCTTAGGCTTAGGCTTAGGCTTAGGCTTAGGCTTAGGCTTAGGCTTAGGCTTAGGCTTAGGCTTAGGAGGCGGGAACAATAATCCCTTGTATCGGTTGTGCTTGTATCGGTTGCATATTTTGGGAATTGCCTTTCAAAATGTGCAACCATATGCAACCAAATGCAACCAACCATACGCATTGAAAGAATTGCTAAAAGAATGGCGCAAGCTCTCGGGAATTGCATTCTTAGACGAATCCTCTCTAAGAGCAAGGTTCGTGCCGTCAATGTGCAGAATCTACGTCTGTATGTCACGGAGGATGATGACGAGAAGTCCTTTATGCGCAACCGCCTGGAAAAACAGGAGTGGAGTGATAAACGGAAAGTTTATATCAAGATGAACAGATTCTTCGAAGTGTTCAGTCCGCACGATAGAAACCCTAAGAATTTCGACCTTGCCATTGGTGGGAAGCTGATGGTCATATGCATAGAGCATAGATGCTTCTTGGGACTTGGTTTATACCCAGTGCCCCACACCCCTGGACCATACCTGTAACTGGGTCTGGCAGAGTGGGGGGGGGGTAGCTGGCCGATTTTGGGGGAGGGGGTCTCCGGAGCGAAAAGTGGGGGGGGGGTAGCTGGCCATTGTTTGAGTTATAATGGTACTTATAGGTCTAAAATGGGTATAAAAAGGTTGTAAACAGTGTTATTTAGATGTTTTATGGTCATATAACACTGAAAAGCACTGAAAAACACCAACAGTTACTCACTTTTATCGTTTTAGACATGACGAAAATCCTTTGGGAAAATTCTGGGGGGGGGGGGGTCGGGGGGGAGTTGGGGGGTGGTTGAAAAACTAGTGGGGGGCCCCCAAAGCCCCCCCAACCACCCCCCCAGTTACAGGTATGCCCTGGACCCTACCTATGGGGGGGGGCGTAGGGGGGAAAGTGTTGATGGGGCTCGATTGAATGTCCATCAAAAAGGTTTCAATATCACGTTTTGAGCGACTTGGTTGAACCCACTACTCCCCTCTACAGTCTACATAGGTGTAACTGGGTAGGGTGTAGGTAGGGGGTCACCCCCCCTCCAACGTCGGTCAATCCTGCACGAAAAGTCTTACCACCCCCCCCCAGCTTTAGTCAATCTTGCTCTGACTGCAGGTTACCCCATAGGTGTGCTCAGGAGGGGGGGGGGGGGGTGGGGTTTAGCCCCCCCCGGCCACGCCCATCCCGCTTTTTTGCGGGACCGAGCCCCCCCCCCCCCTGGCCATCGCCATCCCCGATGACTTGCGGGAAACCCTCTCTCAATATTAAAAAATGGGTAAAGATGCGTGTTTTTGTTTTATTTTCAGTATAGTGTGACCCAAAAACGCTTAAAAGTGCTATTTAGGCGTTGTTTTAACACATTTTGGACCAAAAAGCACCGATTTACGCGCTATTTTGGTGCAAAATCTACTTCAACCACCCCCCCCCCCCCCCCTCCAAAATTTCCGATCCTGGCGGGATGGCGGGAGACCCCTCCCCCTCGAAACAGTAAACACCCAGAGACCAAACCCCCAGAGACCCCCCCCCCTCCCCTGACCTTTGGACCAATCTACACCTACGGGTTACCTCTATGGCTGAATTGGATTTTTCATACTTCCCAAGGTGTTTTTCAGGTCTGTGAGCAGCATTTATTGTCCAAATGTAAAAAATTTTGGCGGCGCTGTATTTTATGCACCTACAGACCATTTTGGAGTCTTTTGGGTGCGTTTTTGGCCAAAAATCACAAAATTTTGCCTGCGGCGCTGTTTTTTTGCTCTAACTGACCATTTTTCGCTGAAGCGCGTTTTTGGTCACTGAACTTCTTGCCCGCGGCTCTGTGTTTTCACCATACACGAAGCGTTTTCTAGGTCATTATTGAGGCTGGAGAAAGAGAATTGTATCAAATTTGGCCGTGCAGGTCACCCCACCGACTTTTGAAAAATCCGAGATTCACACCCCCAGCTTCGATGGCCAGTTACACCTCGGCCCGCCCCCCCCCCCCAAAGAACTGACGAATGATTCGGCTAGTGGCCGCACCGCCCCCTTTCAGCTCGGTTCCTGCACAACAACACGGACCGCGTGGGCGCGGTGGATTTCGTGGAGGCGGCGTTGGGGCAGCTGAAGAGCTTCAACGTCCACAAGGACCTCTCCACCTATAAGAAGCTGCTGAAAATTTTTCCCAAAGGCAAATATCTGCCCCGAAATCGGTACCACCTCAGGCTCGAGTACTTCACGCCTGAAAACGACGCCGCCGTGCACATCCTCGACGAGCTGCAGTGGCACAGTGCGTTTCGGAATGTGTTTCTTAATTAAATAATTAAGTAATTGACAGGGATGCACAGAGGTGAGACCGGACAAGGAGCTGGGCGATATCGTGGCCGCCTATTTCGGCATATTGGGCAAGGCGGGAAGGAAGTACGAGAAAGTGCTGTATTGGGGCTCGAAAACCTGCAACATACACCCCTATTTGGACAAGCGACTGGTACCCATTTTTTGCTTCCTTACGAAATTTTAGCTCGGGTTCTCTTTCTATTGCAACGCCACATTTAACTGCGATGTTTGGCTTATCTATCAGCGTTTATTCGCATCAAGTACCGCGTAGAAAACAGTTGCGCGCAGCGGAGTGTTTCATGGTTCTTCCGAACTGTTGCTTACAGCTGCTTTCAGACGCTGCAGCTCAGATGAACTTTTCACGTAGCAGTCTAATTTCCTGACAGTCTGCGCGTGAATGGGACTTCTTCACTTCCGTTCTTCTTTTTGTGAAAATGATTGCTGATGCGTGCGTATTCAGGTGAAAACAGAGATGGATTCATTATCCCTGGCCAGACTGGCGCTGAATATGATGGCGAGGGACCCGGCACACCAGTAAGGGTGCCTGATTCGTGTATCCAATGCATGCGCGTGTGCATATTGGCCCCCTCTCCGTTTGCAGGCTCCATTTCTGTCACTTCCAGAGGCACCCGCCTCTCATGATTGAAGCCAAGTCCCCGCCTAAAAACGTGGGGAAAGCTGGGAACTTTTAGAGGTGTTTTCACTAATTAATTAATTAACTCGCTCGCTCGCTTTCTTCAGCCTTCGAGCAGCGCCGCCTTTCACACGAACGCAAACGATGGCAATTGGGTGATGTACAGTCACAGCTTCGAGCAGACGGAGATCATTAAAAGGTGGTGTTCGAAGAGTCGAAATTCAAACTAAAAAAGTCGAAAATGCACTCAAACAAATCTGCATCTTAGGTTACCCGCCACGTCGACACTGTTCGTCGACGGGCCCTTCAGAGTTTACGTGGGCGACCATTGCGTCTTCTATTTCACGTTGTCGACTGTGCCCTCAGAAGGCACGACCAACCCAGAGAATGCAATAATCCAGGACTTTTATTTGGAGTCTGAGGAGGGTAAGTGAGGAGTGGATAGCATCTATGTAGGTGGTCATGGGGGATCCCCCCCCCCAGTGTTAAAAGTGAAATAGCTTGCAAGTTGCATAGAGAGGCGAAACGCTCATTTATCAAGTGAAAATAAATACTCCCAATATCCTAATGTTAGGTAGGAGTACATATTATTATATAAATAGCTACCATATTCATTCTGATTGCAAGTGAAATAGAACCGACCAAGCAACGTTTTCCCGCCGCACTGGCTGTATATATTTTTTCATGACTTCTTTGGCGTGCCAGTCGTGTACTTTGCATTTGGCGCCGTTTTGACTTTACATTCTTTGTAGTTTATTATAACGAGTAAAATTTTGTCCCAGTTTTCCCAATTGCTTCCTTCCTTCGAAAAAAATTCGCCTGCAGCGTGGTACATTTGTGTTTGCTGTGAACGGGTATCGTGCCCCCCCCCCACGTGCCTGTGCGTGCGCAATCGCTGCGGAGGGACCCCCCCCCCCCCACCCCCCAAACCCGAGTGTTTCTCGAGCATACATGTAACGGGGGGGGGGTTGGTGAGGGAGGTTAGAGGCCCCAGCCGGAATTTTGCACCTACCCAGCCCCCCAAACTTTCCTGAAGTTTTCCAACTTGTCTACAATTATGAAAAGTAGTGTACTTTTCGTCTTTTTCAGTATTTTTTGACCTTAAAACAGCTAAATAACGCTATTTATAGCCTATTTTAACGCATTTTGACCTATTTTTGACTAAAAAGTGCCTATTTAGACAACATTTAGGTACATTTTTCTCTTCTGGGACCCCCTCCCTCTTCAAATCAGCGTAGCCCCCCCCCCCCCCAGAAAGCTCTCCGATTCCCCCCCCCCCCCACTTCAAAAACCCGGTTACATGTATGGTCTCGAGTCGACTCCATCCCATAACTAGTTCAGACTTCCTGAACTTCAAGTCCGTGTGGACGGACCGCGGTGATCGTGCGCCGAACAAGACGAGTCAGTACACGAATCTCTCTCTGCACGAGCAGAAGGACGCCACGGTGCTCTCGCTGGCCGTGACCAGCGACAGCTCCCTCCAGTCCGTCATGGCCTGGTCCGGCCATCTGCAGGCCAAGATCGACGAGCAGCTCTCGCTGCAACCCCGGCCCACACCGGACGAGCCACAGGCCAGGCCAGCTGTCGTCTTTCGGCTGCACGGGGAGCGCGTAGAGCTGGTGCCCCACCGACGCGCCAAGGTCGACCAGTTCGGATTCATGTACAGGGAGGGAGAGGAGGAGGAGGACGAACTGCTAGAGGCGGAGGTGGTCGACAAGCCGAAGGCGATTGATTAAGTGATGTCGTAGGTACGGTACGTGTAACTGGTGCCCCCCCCCCCCCTTCAGACAGGCAACATTGGCCACTCTCCGCTGAACTTTTTTCAACTTGTCCAAAATGATAGTAGTGAGCTTGTTCATCTTTCTAGCGTTTTACACCTAAATAACGCTATTTATACCTATTTTGAGCAAAGTACCCGTTTTGGTGCACAAATTTTCTTCCCAGAGCCCCTTTCCCCTTAAAATGTCTCACCACACCACACGCCGTATCCTTTCCCTCCCCCAGAAGGTGTTCTCCCCCCTGACCAAAACCCGGTTACATGTATGGATGGTGGGTGTGTCTTGTCTAGTAGAGAAGAAAAACAAGAGAGCGAGCGAAATGTTTGCGCCACGTACGCACGCACAAGCAGTTTCGGCTGTCAACTTCCTGTGGTAAAACTCCCGAAATTGGAGAATAAAAAGTGAAACTTCGGTGTGTTTTTTTGTGTTTCGTTTCTGCTATTCCATCTTATGGCTGGCAAATGACTTGAATTCGCAAGCTTCGCGTTTCTAGTTAGGACGGAAGCATGAGTCTGTGTCGCAGCTTTGTGAGGCGCTTTTCCACGTCGCACGCCCACTGGGTGCGTCGCTTCAATTATTTGGAGCTGGCGAAACAGGAGGTGAAGATGCAAAAAAAGTTGGAAGAGAGCAAGACGTATCAGGGCGATCGGCACATGATGAGCAGGGTCGCCTGCGAAGGGGATGCGCCGCTCAACATCGAGGTATGCTGGCGTAGATTTAGAGACCCCACCCCTCAATGACCGTATCTCCCCCCCCCCCCCGCGACAGACCGTCAAGGTATACAGGTAGGGAGGGGATGTTGAAATGAGCCCCCCCCCTCTAAAGAGCGCATCGTAGCGCTCGGTGTAGAACACACTATGGAATGATTCGCTGGTCCAAACTGGGAGTTTCAATTTACACAATTTTTGCTCTGTTCCACGTTTAGGTACTGTGTATGGCCTGTGTACGCGTTACTTTAGCCACGGTAGAAGGTATTTGATCCTAAACCTGCGTAAGTTCTAACCTTCATTGCGTCTGTTCAGCATTGTTTGCAACGCAATTCACCGCCCCCCCTCCTTCTAATGACGGATCCACTGTCCATGGTAGAAGGTAGCTTGAAAAATCAACACTACTTGGGGTTTTACGGTATGCGTGCGTGCGTGGCGCTGCGATGGGCGCGCTGTGTGTGTGGGTAGGACTTCAATCCGTACGCGAGACGGCGACGTCAGTGCGTGCTGTGCGAGCACGACGTGCGCGTCGACTACAAGAACCACCGCCTCCTGCAGCAGTTCGTCAGCCGCTTCACGGGACGCCTCTACGCCAGGCACTACACCGGCCTGTGTCTACACAGGGTACGCGCGCGCTCTCGGCCACGCACGCACGCACGCACGCGCGCACGCACGCACGCGCGCACACACGGAGACAAGCAGACGGACTCGGGCGTCGCAATGCCTGTGGGGGGGGGGGGTGGCGCAGACCTGTCAAAATCGAACCGCCTCCAGGATTTTCTTTTCAACAAGCTTTCACAGCCTGTCTGACACCTGTCTGAAATTGTAACAGTTGCTGTTGTTGTTGCGTCCTTTTTGGTGCTTTTCCCCGTAGAACACAAAAACGCTGTTTGGACCTCTCGATTAAAGAGTAGCTATTTTAGTGTACGGTATCCCCCCCCCCCCCGCACACACACTTAAGTCTGGGTGGGGGGGGCACCCCACTCTGCCGCACTCGGGTACAGAAATGGACCACGCACGCACGCACGCACCCCCCCCCCCCCCCGCACAGGCGTCCATTCGCCACATCGTGAGGCGAAGTCGTGCGTGGTTGCTTGCAGTACGAGGAGGTGAAGAAGGCGATCGCGTTGTCGCGCAAGGCTGGCTACATGTCCCTCTTCCACAAGAATCCCAAGCTCCTAGACGACCCCCAGCTCTTCGACCCTCTCAGGCCCATGCGACCCAATCCCTACTAGTCTATCCGTGTCGCACGCTGGAAGACAGAGACTTTGCGCGTAGAGGAAACGGTCGTGCATGACCGTCGATTCGGAAAGCGTCGCATTCACACGCGATTCTCGTGCAATCACGCATTTTCAACTTCCAAAGTGGTGGCGCTGTCGTCTGGGCACGAACTGCACCAAACCCGTTCGCTAGCATGAGTCAGATGTGACTGGTGCGTGTCTGCTCGAGTTACGACGACGACTGCAGCAGCCGTGGGCGGCGGCCAAAGCGAGTTTCGTCGTACTTACTGCTGCCCACGTCTCGTCGCAGTCCCCGGTTGAATTTCCGCGCCGCCTGCCGGGTGCATCGTGGCGTGAAGTCGCTCGTCGTCGCGGGTAAACAAGTACGCGTAGTGCGCGTAGTGCGCGCACGCAAAGGTTTGCGTGGGTCGCTATTTTCAAGAGGAAGGCGTCCTTGATCGCTGATTGGCCGCCGATCTGTGGCCGCTGATCGGTGATTGGCCGAAACTGTCCACGGCATCATGATTTCTTGGCGCGAGCTTCGCACTCGGTTGTTGTTTTGCCGCGGAGATACGGTCCGTGACGCGGGCGTTGGCATTGTGTGGTTAGCGTGTCGCGTAGCGCGTGTTTGAAATTTGCAAGAACAGCACAAACGCACAGAGCGACATACAACTTGCACGGTGTAAAATGTAGGTCAGACGGCGCCAACTGGACGTCTCGCCAACGATCGGAATTGTTTGCGCAAATATCGAAGAATTGTGCGAACGAAGCGACCGACTCACGCACGCGCTTGTGATCATGCTTTCTGGAAAGCGAATCGCCGGATAATCTGTGGGTGGCTGTCGTCGACGCCGATGTGTGGCACGCGCTCTGACGCTCGCGCGCGCATTCGTGCGAGGTCGTCGTCGTCGGCGGCGCGCGCGAGCGTCGCTCTCGCGCCGCCTCTTAGTTGTTTTGACTTACTCTTGCCAATCGGCGAGTCTCCTCGCACCACCACCGCCACCACTCCCCCTCAATACATTCGACAGCGAACACGGCAGCCAGGAAGAAACGATGAACTCGCCGACGCTCCTGGCGCTGCTGATGACCCTGCTGACGGTGGCGACCATAGTCGGGGCGGCGTCCCAACAGGAGGCGAAGATCGCGAACTGCGTCGACAGGACGACGCGCCTCGTCAAAAGCGTCTGCCGGAACTGCTTTGTGAAACAGCGTCAGAGTGAGTTGTTACGCTTTGCCGCATTCCCTGTTTGTTGCTACAGCATTCTTCAAGTGACGCCGCATTTTTTTTTAAATTTTAAGTTCGCGTACACCAATGCGACGAGTGGGTTTCGGGATGAGCCGATGTGTGCCCTTTCTTGACAGATCGCTTCAAGCGACGCCTGCCTGAAGGAGTGCACGGCGGCGTTCCAGCGTCCGTGAGCCAGAAGTTGCACGATTGCTGCGCAACCGTGTGCAGCTACAAGACGCTGCGCCAGCTCTGCTGCGCTTTCTAGCCTCTATAGCGCAATCGCGTCATCTCCGCCGCACTACTCTCCTATGGACCGGTGAATCTGCAAGCCAAATTGGCGATTGCACTTTAATCGAAGCCGAGATGTGATACTGTCGCGTGTTGCGTGTCGCCGCAACCTCGCCGCGTTTTATTGTTAGAGCAGCTTGCGACGGGCCCCTAGTCAACAGTAACAGGGCGCGACATGACTGACATGGTGATGCGACATCTCGCCCAACGACAATTCGCCCAACGACATTTCGCCCACGACAACTCGCCCAACGACATTTCGCCCACGCGACAACTCGCCCAACGACAATTCGCCCATGCGACATCCCGCCCAACGACACTTTGCCCAATAAAGCGTAATTTTTAACCAAGCCGTGGCGCCGTCATTGCGTCTCTGAGGCGACGCCGTGCACCGCGTCTCGTCCCGACCACTGCAGTCGGCCCAGTCGTCGAGCACGTCGACCTGACTGAAGAGCGCGTCGACGAATTTTTCGGCGACGACGAACAATCACTCCATACTGTCCCGTTCGAAGTTTCCGAGCAGCAGCAGCACTTACGGGTTGCGGACGGTTCCGTCCCGTTCTAGCGACGTCCCGTTCTAGCGACATAGATCTAAGAGATAGGATCGAAGAGTCCCGTTCTAGCAAGGAAGGGTCCCGTTCTAGCAGCTTCAAGATACCGTATGATTTCGTTTAATGGGTCGGCTCCAATTTGTTTGTCCAAACGCGGCACAAGAGATTCTGACAACACCGACACGACACGTCATCACAAAGTACTTCACGAATTGACGCAATCAACAGTATAACAAGCACCGCATAGCAGATAACGCATATTCTGTTGCGAGAGCAGACAATGGCGGCAAACAAAGTGGCTGCAAGCTGAACAGCGAGAGAAACGGCGTACTGTGCTGAACGGTCACAATTCTGAGCGGCAGCTGCGGCGGCGTCGACAGAATGACAGAAGTGCGGATTCTTGGGTTGGTCGGGGTTGGTGAGGATGTCGTTACTGTCGCCCAGGCGGATCGTGGGCACTACACCCGGCGAAACCTACTCCTTTCTTCTTGCCGCGTTTGAGAGGATGTCGCACTGGACGCATTTCCACACCCGCCGCTGCTTGTTTTGGATGGAGAAATGATAGCAGCGGCCAGGATGCCCTCTGCTTGGGTAAACGATCAAACCAAGAGGGTTGTACTTACTGGGAGCAAAACTGGCGGTTCCTAACTCTTTGAAACTGAACAGTGATGACAGACAAGTGATACGCGCCGCGCAGTGCACAGTGCGAGTGCACTAATATGCAGCAGACGTCCGATCGTCGGGACTCCCACTCCCAACGCATCCAATGCATCAATCCAACGCTGTATTCGGGACTGGGATACGGTGTCGCTAGAACGGGACTGCGCTTTATCTATCGCGTCCATCTCGGTCGCTAGAACGGAACGCTGCTCAGCAGGAGATGGGCGAACTGTCGCTAGAACGGGACTTTACCTTGCGGACGCCCTGTGACGCCCGTTGAAGCTTCTGCAGGAAGCTCTTGAGTCGAGGGCGCTGGAGCTGCGACTCCACGCCTCTGATGGCGGCCAGCTCCTCCACTATCTGCTCGCGGCCAGCAGCTGCGTCGCCATTGTCGTCGCGGTTCTGTGACGTCGTAGTCGTATTCGAACCCATCTGTGGCTGCTGTCCGTTGCTGTAGTCTGTCCGTTACTGCTGACCAAGTCTATTGGAAATCCGAACAAGCCTGCTCGGCGCGCGCTCGCACCACTGCCGACGAGATCGTCTTCCTCAGCAGGGAGAACAGCCACTTGTCCGTTGAAGGCCGTGTGGAGGCGTCCGAGCGGGTCGTACAACATGAGCGTCAACGAGAAGTTTGCGCGGCGAGGCAGACCGTTCTGAACATCCATCCAAACGTCCATCCACTACTATAGGTACCTGCGCGGTGTCGCGTGCACCATGCGTTTGGGCCTAAGTATTTATTAGGCCAGCTGCTAGTTACCAGCTGCTGAGTGCTCTCATTAAGTATTGAGTTGCGTTCTTGTCGTTTAGCTCTTGTTTCAAAGTGGCGTATATTGACAGATTTGTATGAACTTGCTTTGAAGTGTACCTTTGAGGTACCTGCATTGCATTTTGGGCAAAGTGTCATTGGGCGGGTTGTCGCGTGGGCGAATTGTCGTTGGGCGAATTGTCGCATGGGCGAAAAGTCGTTGGGCGAGATGTCGTGGGCGAAATGTCGTTGGGCGAAATGTCGTTGGGCGAGATGTCACCCAATCGACTGACATTTTTAATATTTTTTTTAAATTTTAATTTGTTACGTTTCGTGTACGTTGGCGTTTCGCTCCCAGTTTCTGTACATGCGTGCGTACGTGCAGTGGAGCGAGCGAGGCGTCCAGAATAAACGCAGCACACGAGCCATATGTCATACCTACGGCGGCGACGTGACGTGACAAGTGACACTGACATGCGACCTTGGCTCCCCCGTTGCCGCCCCAAGGTCAAATTGTGCGCAGACAGGTCGAGCGAGACACAAGGAAACGGTACTTTCAAAACAACGGCTGCTCTACATAGCACGTGCCAACACACGCACCACGCACGCATCACATTGTGACAAGAACTTGGAATATAAGAGCCTTTGTTCGCATCTACCTAGGTTGCGTTGCGTCTCAACTCAAGCAACGCAAATACAGTACTTCCGGGTTTAACTGCGCTATCTGCGCCACAGCGTGGCTCATTGGGAGTCATAGGTCCCAGCGAGGTTATTCTATTAGCTTTGTTCTGCTTCACGGGGTGGTGCTGTGCGCTTCACTTGCTGCTGCCGAATCCTTGTCCTACTCATCTCATTGGGGAGTGGGTTTTCTTATTATTTGATTATTTGGAAGGGGGGTATTCTGGGGGAGGATTCGCAGATCCAGTCGCCGCCAACAGCTAATCAGAACGCGACCATCTATAGGTGGCAGCAAAGATGACGCTGGAATTCGCCTTGTCGGCGGCCGCGTTGACTATACTGCTGACGCTGCCGACGACCGAGGCTTCCTGGTGGAGTTACAAGCGAGGGCCGATGTGGACAAGCAGGTGGGAGGAATTAATGAAGTATAGGTAACTTGCATTTAGGCAGTCTGGTGAGTTACGGTAGGCGCATGCAAAAAAGTTCGCATTTAAGTGTACTGTAAGTATACTGTAAATCGCGCGCCGTCACAGCGTATGAACAATAAATTCAAAGTAAGCATCCGTGCGCCGCACTGTATCATCGAGTATGTGTACTTCTCAAACCATCATCCAGGAGGAGTAGACGAGATGGATAGGGAGAAACAAAAAAAATGCTTCAGGGGCCCCGGTCCGCGCAGCGTCTTGTCGTACGTGCGCTGGCATTTGCGTCCGTCGTCGGCCACCACAGAGATGACGTCGGCGAGACGAAAGCTTCTCGAGCGCATTCGTCACAAGTTCCGACCGCGGCCCCAGAAGCAGAGCGCCAACTGCTTCTTCACCGCCTCACAGTGCATGTTCCCCTGAATTCTCGAGCTTCCATGACTCGGCGTCAGCGCGCCTTGGGCGGGCGCAACGCGTTAGGGGGCACTCTGAACTGAACTGGCAGCAGCGATGCGTATGTAATGGTAGCGAGTACCGTACCTATTCGTGCGAATTGTGCGAAGAAAGTTGGTATGAACCGCTGTTAGTGTATGGAACCGAATAAAGTGAATTCTTTCGATTGTTATTTCGATCCCGCAAAACAAACACTACGTATACAAATCGGTGGCCCAATTAATTAGAACTCGCTGAGTGGCCGTTTATGTCACGCACATGCTGGGGGCACTATTCTGGATGTCAAGCAGAAGAAAAAGGCGCAAACAAATTTTCTGTACAGATGTGCAGGATTACGTCTATGAGGCGCTAGTGAAGCCAAGTTGAACTACCCCTCAATGCACGTGTAGCACAGTAAATCGCAGCAGCTAAACTTCAACCAACACAGGCAATCGATTGCTTTAGCACGCGTTGTTTTACTCAAAAATTTCGCTCCCTGATTTGGAAATGTTATTCTCTAACATGCGTTTACCCAGATTTGACCCGGAAATTTTACTCCAGGATTGGGAAGTCCAGGTACTAGGTCCTACCCTTAACCATGCAATTTCCCAGATTTGTCCCGAAAATTTTGTTCCCGGATTGGGGACCTCCGGGCCCTACCCTAAAACATGTTCACAAAACATATTTTTAGCCCCCCCCCCGGTTACGATGAGGCAGTCGGTCCCAGAAGGCGTCCGAATAGGTTTATGGTACTTGTGCAAGCTCGCACTGCGAATGTGCATTTCTCTGCTTCTAGAGAGCTCGAGAATCATAGTCTTTTCAGTGGCGGCCACAACACGGCGTTTCCACTACTACTACAAGAGACGAGAATAGATGAACTCGAGAAACAAAACAGAGAGAGAACATCGATATCGCGTACAGGACACAACCACCGACGTGGACAGGGGGAGAGACAGAGAGACGTAGCAAGGGTGCTAAAGCGGTGCGCGCTCGTCGACAGATCTGGAGATTCACACCAAGATAACGACGGAAACAAGAAACTACACGCTGATTCCATACTCTGTGCGGCGGACAATCGAAACGCCGAGATAACCAACTTCTTAAGTACGCGTCGTTGTCACGCCTGTAGGAAAGAACCGCGCGCTCGCGCCAATGTGGCAAGATTTGTCGACTTCTGAAAGAATCGTCTTACCTCTCTACCGAAAGAGCAACCTCAAATGAGTCGCCCGACTGCGGAGCGAGTGAATATCCGTCGGTTGCACCGTGTAGACTAAGCGCGCGACGCGAATAGCGATGACAGCAACACTTTTTGAGTGGTTGGAGAAGCGGTCTGGCGAAAAGAAAACAAAATAGAAGTACAAATACCGTGTACTGTTGAATGTAGCTCGGCAAGCCTTGCGGCCGGTCATCATCACAATGCTCGAGCGCCCTCGGGGGGCGCCTACGAATCGAGAGGAGAGCCAGTGGCGAATCGTGACGTGTTCCGCTCACCCAACGGGCGACGAGACCTCGTGTCCGTCGTTCCGTAGCCCTACCAGCCCATGGGCAATGGTAGCTGAGTCTGAGGCGCGAGCGGCAGCGGCAGCTTCTCGTCGCCAGGGGCGCCGCCGCCGCCGTCCGAGAGACACTTGGGTCCTCCGTAGGCGACCTGGAGCTGTCGGAAGCGCTGCTGTTGCTGCTGCTGCTCGTCCACTGTCCCGGCGGTCGGCGAGGCGCCCTCCTCGCTGACACTGGCGTCGTCGCCCTCGCCCGCCGACGACGGACCGCCGTTCGGCGCGTAATGGGGGTCTGCAACCGGGTGAATTCTAGTGCACGGTGGGCGGGGATTTCTGTTGAGTGTGAAGAAAGAGAACATGCCGTGGCCGCTGGGCGGCGAGCTGGTGAACATCATGGCGTGGTGGCCGGCGCCGACCTCCTGCTGCGTGGGCGGCGGCGGGCCGTGGCCCATGGCGGCGGCCATGTGCGCCGGCAGGCCCGGCCCCTCTCCCAACGGCCCGTACGGCGGCGGCGGGCCGGGCGACGGCCAGAAGTGGCCCATGTTCGGGTGGAAAAACGGACCGCCGGGTCCTGCAATTGACACTAAAAGTTGTTGAGTCATCTGAGCTGCTAACACATGTTGGGACTCTACTGTTAGGGTACCGTTCTGTAGGCTATTGTAGGTGTGTGCGTGCGTGCGTACGTACGTGTCGGCGCGGCGACCCCGCCTATTCTCTGAATTTCAAATGCGCTTGAGCGGAGCTTTGTGCCAGTCGAATGGCACTTGTTGGCCCCTCATCCCCCCCTCCCCCCCCCCGCCAAAGCCGTCGCATTTCCGGGGGCGTCTAAGAAGCTCGGCCGAGTCCCTCCTCTTCTTCCTCAGTCGGCGCTCGGCGCCAAGAATTCGATTCTGGCCGCGCCTCTTCGGCCACTTAATCGGCTCGGGGCCCCTCGGTCAATCCGTCAAACGCAGGCCGCGCTGGCTGGCCGGGCCGCCGCGTCGCCGACAACGACTCTCCAGCTCTCTCTCTCTCTCTCTCAGTCTCTCTGCTTGGCTCTGCGGCTGGAAGGACGAACGGCGCGGCGATCAATTCACGCGCGGCCCTTGAGGCGGCGTCGGCGGCGGTGGCGGCTTGGAGCGGTGTCGCCGCCTGCGCCCCCGTAAACGGCCGCCGCCGTCGGAGTCGGCAGGCAGCCGATAAGCGCACAAAACACCGCCCGAGGCCACACACGAGGGTGCGTGCGAGCGAGCGCGTGCGTGCCAGCGGCGCTGCGGCGGCGAGCAAGAAGCGAGAAAACAAAAAAAGGCTGCCGAACCGGGCTGTAGCTCGTCGAAAATGCCGCCGCCGCCGAGGCCGTCGTCGCCGCCGGCAGCGCCCAGCAGCGCGCCCCGGCCTCGTCTGCCGACGCGGATGCCGCCGTAGCGCATCTGCTTCATGCGACGCTCCTTCGAGCGCCGGTTCTGGAACCACACCTAAAGCGGCAACCGAACTTCGTCCAGTAAAACATGTGCATACAATGTACATGAGTAACGCTGCCCATCCGGCGTTCTTGTTTTGAGAAAACCCCCGAGTATTCAAAGAACGCGGGCAGTAGCAGTGCTTTCGCGTTCGTTTTAGCGGCGCGTGTCATGCAAAAAGCGAGAGCAGGCGGCGCTTGGCACTGTCGTCGCCCCAATACAGTAGTCCACTCATTCAGCCCTTCCCTTTCGCCTTCCCGGCTTCGGAGCGCGGCAGCGAAGCGCGGCAGCGAAGCGGCTAATCGAGTGTCGCAGCGGCGGAGGAGGAGGAGGAAGGAAGGAAGGCCAGGATGGGCGGCAGGTGAAGTTGGGTCCGTCCCGCGCGTCCGTCCCCATGGGAACGGGCCGAGTAGCTCATTTCCCCGCAATCATCGGCCGGCTCCGAATCTAATCAGCGCCGCCTAAGCCCGCCGGCGGCCAGCCGACCCTCGCGTTAATTAAAAGCGCGGGACCAGCAGCTACATATGCGGTACGGTAGTCGGCGACCGGTATTGTGCAAAGAGCGAGAGAGGCGGCGAGCCGGCTGACAAGGGGCGCCAAGCCCACTAGACGACGACGACAAGCGCTTGCGTCAGATGCACGCCTATCCTAGTGTAGGGCGCACCTTTGGCCGAGACGGCTCGGGTTACACAAAGAGCCATCGCGTAGCGCTCAAGGCAGCTCGAAAACAACGCGGAACCAAGGTTGCTCGCCGACCTGGATGACCCTCATGGCCAGGTTCGTCTCCTGCGCCAGTTGCTCTCGGACGTGCCGGGTCGGCTTGGGCGTCGCGCTGAAGGCGGCCTTGAGGACCTCGAGCTGCTTGGGCTTGATCGTCGTCCGCGGCCCGCGTCGCTTCGAGCCCGCACCCGCACCCGCGCCGGCCGCGCCGCCCGGTCCCTGGGGCGCGTTCTCGTCCACCACCCCCACCGCGGTCGACGACGACGACGACGACTGCATGGGCGGCGAGCCGGACGCCTTGGCCTCGTGCAACACGCCCGGCCCGGACGCGATCACGGACTGGCCGTTGGGCGGCGGCGACGCCAGCTCCGTCACGGACGGCAGTGACATCAGCTGCTGCATGGAGCCGCCAGCGCCGCCAGTGGAGCTGTCGTGCGACAAGTCCTCCTCCATGTCCGAGCCGGTGCCGTCGAGGTCGGCCAAAGAGGCCGACAGAGACGACGCCGGCGGCGGACCTGGAATTGTAGCGCACGAAAAGTTTTTTTCAGAGGCATTGTCAGTCAGTCGGCAAGCAGACATGTCTCTCTTGTCAGTCCTCTAAGTTGTTTTGATGAACGAGCGTTATTGGTGCGAGCAGAAGACGTCCGTGCGAAGGTGATCGACCCGACAAATTGCAATGGAACCCGGACGCTGTCTTTTCAAGAGACTTCCGTCTATGGCGGCTGCATCGGGTTTTTTTTTCGAAATTTGCACCGTACACCCGCGCGTTGTATGCTTTCAATTTCCCCGCTCCACTGATCGCCTTTTCAATACTGGCCGCCGCCGCCGCCGTGTCGCGCCTCCATTGATATTTGCGCCGTCGCGTGCGCGCGTGCGCGTGTTGCAAAGTCGCGTCAGTCAGTACGTATACGGGCGCGCGTCACAAAGGCTCGGCCCGTGCGGGCGGGGGTGACAAACGGCGAGGCGGGCCGCGTTCTCACGCGTCGGCGCCGTGTTCGCTAATCGACAAGGACGGCGCGCTACAGGTGCCACCACCACCACCACCACCAAGACAAGCGAGGATGACAAGAGACTCCGCCGCGCGTCGTCCTCCGTCGTCGTCGGTGTGAAAGGATGCGACGGTGTCGTCGGCGCTCCTCGCAAACAATGGGATTATCCCCGCCGGCAGTCGGGCGGTTTGTATCGCGCACAACAGAGAACAAGTGCTCGAGTGAGGCGATGAGGACCGGCGCTGCTGCACACTGCACACTGACCCCCGAGTGGCTGAAGTGCAAATTAAATGAGCAGTTTACGGTACGGTACGGTAGCGATGCGATCGGCACCGACTCAAGAGTGAGCGGTTTGCATCAGGGCAACGATAGCGGAGACATTCCCTCTGTACATGTCACTGCGTCGTCTCGAAAGCGTTGTCCAAACCCGACGCGTCCGCGCGACCGTCCTCATGCGTGATTTCTCAGCTGTTCGCCATTGTTGGCTGGCCAGCCGGCGGCGTCGACAAGCTCGCGCGTAAGCTGCGTCGTCTCCCACGACGCTGGATGGGGTGCGAGGAGGGGGTCCTTCTGAATTCCAAATCAGTTTGTCTTGGGCCGGGCGGTTCCTCCCCCCCCCCCTGTCATCAATCAGTCGCCAGCCGTCCAAACAAAAGCCGGCGGAGCTGGCGCGACAATGGCCGCCGGCGCCCGGCCATTTTTCGCTCGTTTTACAGTCGCGCGGGGCGCATCTGCTAGACGATTTGGCGCCTCGCACACCGCGCTGTCTGCATTTTGGTTGGAAGGGGGGGGGGGGGGGAGGGTCGCGTCCTGTCCGTTTACGGGTCAGAGGCGTAAGCAACTGTAAGCGGGACACGGTGGCGGAGGGGGCGGAGCAGGTGGACGGTGTGTATGGCGGCTTTTGTCCAAAGTTGCTGGCCGGAAAATCGCCCGACATCGACACCTGCGCGCGCGGGACGTGACGGCGCAAAGAGACGTGATTAATGAAGTGTCAAAGACACGGACCGCGGAGACGCGGGCTCGGGAAGAGGATCTAGGGCGGACGGACACGGGGATTGACTCTGGCTGAGGAAAGACAGGCAAGCGAAGAGAGAGATGGACGCTGGAGATAAGGGACGCTTCGACGCACCTCAATGTTGCAGGCGCGACACACTGCAGGCTGGATCAGACAAGACACGCACGCACGCACGCACGCACGCACGCACGCACGCACGCACGCACGCACGCACGCACGCACGCACGCACGCACGCACGCACGCACGCACGCACGCACGCACGCACGCACGCAGGAGGCGTACCGGGCAGGAATCCGTGGTTGTGCGGGTGCTGCTTGCGGAAGCAGGGCTCGCATAGGTAGCGCCTGCCCTCGACGATGTAGAGCTCCTCTCCGGAGGCGATGCGCTCTCGGCAGACGCCGCAGCGGAAGCAGGCGACGTGAAAGAGCTTGCCGCGCGCGTTCTGCACCAGCTCCTCGCGGCCGATCTCCGCGCCGCAGCCCTCGCACCGGACCCGGCACAGCGCCGCCGCCTCCACGCGCGAACGCCTACAACTACACCAGCACATGGACACACGCCGTAAGCAAGGTCCACGTGAAGTGGCGGATCCGGGAGATGGAAATGGGCCCATTCCCCCTCTCAGAAATAGAAATCAAGGGAAAACGGGGAAGGGCTAGGCGGTGGGAGAAGAAAAGTTCAAGCGGACCTACTTTTTCGCGTAGAACCGCGTGTGTTGTCGAAAATAGCACAATTCTTGTATGTAGTAATGGTCAAAAATGGACCGATTAGGCACCCAAACCACCACCGAAATGACGCAAAATTACAGAAGAAATTTCTAGATCCGCCACTGTCCACGTGAGATGGGCTCGCGTACATAGGTATAATTTCTCGTAAAGTGATAGACATTCGGACGGAAGAAAAGGAGTACAAACACGTGGAATCACTCTGGAAAACTTGAAAGCTCAATTGATCGTCCTTATGTTGGAAACATTCTAGAACGTCGAACCGGCGCAGTGTAGCGGTATTCAAACAGCTGCCCAAACATTGACGAGAGTCTAACAAATCTGTTTATGACGTCAGTCGTGACGTTTGGCGTGTGCAGCCCTGCCAGTTATACGAGGATCAGCTGTACACTGTGCAGTCTGCAGTACGAGCTGCGTTGCTGAAGAAACCTGTAGCAGTGGGCGCAGAGGAGGGAGCCGCGCCGGTCGAAGCAGGACTCGTCCTGGGCGAGCGGTCGACGGCAGTCGCAGCAGAGGAGGCAGTCGGCGTGCCAGCTCCGGTCGGCCGCTTGGAAGAGGTAGCGATCGACGATGGGCCTGTCGCAGCCCGCGCAGCAGCAAGCCATCGCGAGGAACAATGCCGCCGTCGACTGGTAGAACTATAACTCGTCGTCGGCGCGTCAGGGCGCCGCCGCAGCCGCCGCAGAAGCCGCGCGTTTTTGCCGGGAGAAACGGCGGCGCAGACGAGAGATAAAGCCGTCAGACGGGCGCGGCTGCCTTCGGAGGGGGCGGGGCCTCCTCTCGCCCCCGTCTACCGTGCCCGTCGCGCGCGCCTCCAATCAGCGACGGCCCAGGATTATGGCCGCTAGCACCCCGCGCGCGATTCCTCCATCGCGCTCCTGCGGCCGAGGCTAAAAACCTATTGTCGTCGTTCCGTTCGTATCGGTTGAATTTCGGTCTCGACAGGGCGCGCGCGCGCGCGCGGGCCGCACGGCGGGAGCCCATATACGCCGGTCGTACACTTCTCTCTCGCGCACTGGCGGCGGCGGCGGCGAGTCAAAGGAAAAGACGACTCGACGACATTTGTCAGACGACGGCGGCGCGCCGGTTACAACCGTCTGCCACTGGCGCGCGCGCTCGCGCCCGCGCATCGCGATCAAGGCTAATCAGAATGGGCGGCAGGCAACGGCGGCAGCGCGAGGGGCCCTTTGTGTCGAGGCGCCGATTAGTCTAGCGGTCCTCCAACCATTGTATTCTTCGCAGCCGGCCGCTGGCTGGCTGCCGGCAAACGCGGGGTCAAGAGCGCGTGCGAGGATCGCGTCGCCGCGACGCCACGACTGGTACCGCTGCTGCCGGCCAGGCGGCGGAGTCGACGGCATCAATGGGCTCGTCGTCGCAAGCGCCGACGGCTCAGTCAATTATGGGGAAACAGCGGCGGCGGCGGCGGCGGCTCGAAAAAGGTGGGAAGAGGCCCTCTCGAGCGGCCAAAAGGCGACAAAGCGACCGCGAAAAGTGGCCATACATGAATGGATACAATCGCGCCCTCCGCGAGTGACTGGGAAACAAGTCCCGCGGCGCGAGGATAGAGTCGCGTCGTCCTGTTGACTCTCGCGAAAGCGGTTCTTGCACCGATAATAACAGACTGCAAAGAAAGTACAGTACGGTGATGCAGATGTAGACTAACGATACACGCCTCCAATGAACGCCCAGTGTAGAGGGTGTGTTGAAACAATGAACGCCCACTCTCTAATGAACGCACAGGGCGTGCTTTAGAACACAGTTATGCAATGATATGCTCGTCAAAACTGGTATTGTCACGCGTTTGGCTTCTGTAGCCTGTAAGCACTAGCTCAAGTTCAACTAACGATTATTGGGTCTGCTCAGCATCGTTGCAACGCCATTTTGTGGTTGAATTCATGAACGCTCAAGGTAGAAAGTGGGTTGAAAAATGAACGCCCAGGGCGTTCATTACTGGGATTTACGGTACCTACATATAGTGATGGCAACCTACCTACCGCAAACCCTATAATTAGCCCCCCGGGGGCTAATTTTTTCGTTCGAGCTCTAGGAGGGTGTATAATTATAGGGGGGGGGCTAATTATAGGGGGGGGGGGCGTATAAACTGGAAGTGTCGATGAGTGGGAAGATGTATGGGCAAAAAGGCGCGTGGAGGCGATTTTTAAGGGAAAAAGGCGCTGTGCACACACGTTGGTACACTCTAACACACTCTCACACAGTCTCACATGCACATACGTGTACATACATACACATACGCGACCATACATACACCCAGACATGGAAACATGTGCCTTTTAGACGATGGTTCATTTAGGGAGGGGGCGTAATTATAGGGGGCGGCTTATTAACTCAAAGTGGTCTTGGGAGGGTGTATTATTATAGGGGGGGGGCTAATTATAGGGGGGGGCTAATTATAGGGTTTACGGTAGCTAGGTTGCCTACCTAGTAGGTTACCTAGCCTTTTTTCGGCATAGGTAACCTAACTTAACCTACCTAGCGCGAAATTCGAGCTACCTGTACCTAACCTACCTACCTAGATTTTGCCGTTACCTACTAGATTAAGGTTACCTACCTAGGCTAAAATTCATGGAGCCAAAAAATGGTATGTGCAAACAGAAGCATTTGCACATACAGTAGGCGAACGTGGCCGTTGTTTTCGCTTCCGGCGGTCGGATTTGCCTGGTTGTTGTCGTTGGCAAGAATATTAAGGAAAAATTTGCAGGGGGCTGCAAAAAAAGGAGAATATGTGACACTCTATTGTTGAAGTCCAGTTTGAAAAGAAGTGGTATTAAGGCATACACCCCCACTGATTTCTAGCCACTTCCGCATTGCAGCTGATCAACTCCACTTTGAACAAACCATGTATAAAATCCAAACGAAGCACAGCAACAAGTCACATATTCGGCGATTGTTGTGTTCGCTTGCAATGGAAGGAAATGTGCAGCGAAAATTGCGGCAACTGGAACTGACTGACATTTACATAGATTGAGTGCGAGAAATTAGCACACGCCCTGTGGAACCCCATGCACACGCACATACGCATGCACGCACGCACTTGCGTACACATGCACGCACGCACACACACACGTACATGTGCACAGACACACGCACGCACGCAGCACTCATGCAAGCATTAGGGCACTACACAAATGTTATACGAACAGTTCATCATTGGGTGGAATGCCAGAAGGGAATGGAGCAGGATTGTAGTACGTGTATGTGCCTCTCGCCTACACATCGACATCACCAACTGTACATCATCAACAACCAACATTGCAAAAGTTTTAGCAGGGGACCAATTGATTCGGCAGGAACTTTAGCTGTTTCAGGTCCATGGACATGGGCAATGACAACGTCTGAGAGAGATGAGATATGAGTTGATGGACGTTTGCGTCGTTTTGGCTTGGCTGAGTGAGATGGCTCGCACAAAAATCGCCGAATATGTGACATGTTGCTGTGCTTCGTTCGGATTTTATACATGGTTTGTTCAAAGTGGAGTTGATCAGCTGCAATGCGGAAGTGGCTAGAAATCAGTGGGGGTATATGCCTTAATACCACTTCTTTTCAAACTGGACTTCAACAATAGAGTGTCACATATTCTCCATTTTTTGCAGCCCCCTGCAAATTTTTCCTTAATACAGTGTTTTTTCGAAAGATGAAGGGGTTTCTGTAATTCAACGCATGCAAGCATGCACGCACGGCACACACACAAACGCACGCTCGCATGCTCGCACGCACGCACGCTTGCACGCACGCACGTACGCATGACGCTCGCACGCACGCACGCGCGCACGCACGCGCGCACGCACGCGCGCACGCACGCGCGCACGCGCGCACGCACGCTCGCACGCACACAGACGTTCACTGACATAGGTTCACACACAATGTACCTGTGACTGAATCGAACAAGGCAAAATTAAAGTAAAGCAAAGTACCAACAGCCTAGCAGACATACATGCATGCATACACATGCAGTTGTGCTATGTTGCTGCGTCAGAGCATAGTGATGTAAAGTATGGAAATGATCACCATGACTAGGCGGTCAACTCTTGTGTTTTTGCCAAAGTGATCGGACCTACCCACATCAAGTTTCTCGCGAAGCAGCCCATTTGTTGGTGTGCGTGCGTGCGTGCACATCTGTAGTGCCATATTGGTTCGTCGGAGCATAGCAGTGTAAAGAATCAAAATGATCTGCACGTGCAGGCGGTCAACTTTTGTGTTTTGGCCAAAGTGATCCGACCTACCCATATCGATATTTATCGATTATCCCGGAAGTGAAAATATTTTGGTGCGTCGGATCGTGTTGACTTCAAGGAATGAAATGTTCTACATCGAAGAGCGATCAACTTTATTATTGATGTTTAGGCCATTCGACCTGACCACGTCGACATATCGCCAATTTCCGTTACCGTTATTTGGTCCAATTGTTGAAAGTAACACAAGTCATGTCATGGCGACCAACTTTTTCCTTTACAGCGAAGCGCTGCGATGTACCGTTAAAGCGCCTATAGGGCACAAAATTTGTGGCCCATTTCCAAGAAAATCAATCGATAATCGGATAAAATCGGCAATATCTCGAGATCGAAACGCAGTGCACAAAAATCCTTTGGCATGCAACATTGCCATCACCAGCCGGCTACACATACCAAGTTTCATCGAGATAGGCCCTGGCGTTCGCGAGCGGCGCTCCAAAAACCTGGCGGAGAACATGAAAAAAAAAGCCGCAAAATTGGAACATTTTTGAAACTATTGACCTTTTACAGTAAAGCAAGGAAACGCGTTATGGCGCATTCGATGCCCCAGAAGAAGGCGGTTCATTTGCGCCATAACGCGCCAAAATCCGTTCAGGTAATCAAAAGTTATAGGCGATCGAAAATTCAAAAAGCCGCATTGAGAAGTCGTCACATATTAGGGTTGTACGCTGACGCGTACACCCTGATTATTTCTTTGTCAGCTGCGTCTGTGTCGAGATATTCGAAGCCTGGAATACATTGTAGTCCTTCTATGTAGTCTACAGAAACTGAATCGTTTTACTTTAAGAATGCTACTCAAGAACACCTACTGAATCAGTGTGTGGGCGGGGTTTGGACTCGAGACATCATTCCCTCAAACTTAACATGTTATAGGTTGTACAGTAATACCGGTATACACTCTCAGCTCAGAGGGGCGATCTTCATAGGAAGAACAATCATGGAGTGGGGATTCGGGGCGTCCGCTTTAAAAAATGATGTGTATCCAACTCACTGTAGCCTCATATAAAGCCTGTAATACTGCCGCCTCCAAGTACTCTGGATTCGCCCAGATTGAAACATCTGCCCTCACCCTGTTAGTGCTGCAGAAAGTGTGAAGTATATCAGTGACGGATCCAGGATTTTGCGACGGGGGATTCTGATTTGATTGTGATTCTTAGAATATGTAGGCTATGCTATAAAATTTTCCGTATTTGAATTGTGCGCGTACAGCAAGAAGTGCACATTAGTGTATTCACTGCTTACACTCATTAATTAATAAGAGGTGTTTTCACGCACTGGATGTTAACGGCAAACAACCAAGCAACTTCAAACGCACGCACGCACGTACCGGCACGCACGCACGCACGCACGCACACACACACGCCTGAAATCACTGTTACATGTTGACAAGCTTGATTATTGCATTTTGGATTTGGTGAGCGCTTTCAAAGTTTAAAGTTAAGACTCTTAAAACCTCCTCTAACACTGTCCAGGGTAAAGATAAGCTGAATGCATAGTGCTGGCAAGCACTACTCGGAGGTTTACACTACATGCATGCACTATTGCCTGACACTTGGAGTTACCTAAGTTACCTACCTATAACCTAAAGAATTTGCCCGATTACCTACCTACCTAGCAGCAAGATCTAGCTTACCTAACCTAACCTACCTAAGGCTTCTTTGTGACCAGTTTTACCTAACCTACCTACCTAAAAATGAAAAACGTCAAAATTGCCATCACCACCTACATAGGTACATATGCCACTCTCTCACTTATGTACGGCCATTTATGTACGGCCACTTATGTACGGCCAAAGCCTGCGTGCATGTCTGCGTTAAAGCCGTGACCTCAATTTTCTTCACCAAAGGTTTAGTAAGGGAACGTGCCGCCATCTCTACGGTACGTGTTCCCCACGCAGAGAAAACGAAGTCACTCGTGCATAGGTAATCCCGACTGACCCACGCCGCAAACGTAGAGCAAAGTTGTAGAACGATCTAGGGAAGTTGTAGCCCCGGCGGTGCAGTTGTAGCCCCGTGCACTTGTAGACCCCCCCCCCCCCCTTCTCCGAGAGGGAACTTGTGGCCCCGAGAGCTTGCTTGCTCTTATGTCATGTGCCGCGCTTGATGCTTACTACAATGGGCTTACGCACAATGTGCAGGGTGCTTCAAAGTTACGGAATCCGTTTTAATTTCAAAAGGCGAGAGGAGAGAACACAACAGAAGTAGTGTACCGAATGATTACTCGAGCTGCTCAATGCAACCGATGTTGCACGGTACCGAGCTGTCTAGCCTCAGTTCTTGGATTAAAGGGGAGTGGTCAAGAATAATCGTAATCGAGAAAAGTGCACCATTAGAAAGAGTGGTGGTAGTGGAGCCCACAAGTGGTCAGTACCCACCGTCGTAGTCGCAGCGTTGGACTGTAAACGCCCTCGGACATAGAAAATTCACTATGCCGCCGCCACCGTACATGAGTGACCTTTTACCGTACGTAACGCGCAAACGCGAACAAACAAGCAACGCAAAACCGCTTGTGCGTTGTGAATTCGGAAAGACAGCGGAACGCAAAAAAATCTTGGAATTGAATAAGATAAAAGAAGAGAAAATGTCACTTAATTAATTAACAAAAGATAAATGGCAGAGGAGAAAATGTTCGAGAGCCCGGTAAAGCTCGGAAGGAATGTTTGTGCCGTTTGTGGCCAGGAAAAATTTGGAAAAACGAAGTTTGTTTCCTTTCCGACCGAGCGTGAAAGATGCGACGCTTGGTGCGAGATTTTGAATTTCGATCCGGATCAAATTTGGAAAATAAAAAAAGAGAAACTTCAAATCTGCGAGCTACACTTCCCGGAAGCTGACAGGGGGTTGCGATTGAGTTCCACATCAGTACCTATCCGTCCAATTCCCAAGGAAGGCGTGGCGCTGCCAAGCGCTGCGTCTCAGCAGTCAACAAGTGGCTCTTCGTCAGCGCCACAGTCGCAAGGCTTGAGTACGTCGTCTCAGTCTTACTTACCCTCTGGCTCTGGGTCGAGTCAGTCGTCATCAGCGGATGAGCAGGCGTCGGCAGCGGTAAGCGATGCCCGCCTCATCGTCGACGTTGATCAACTGCTGATGCTGTTTCGGTACGCTACTCCTTGTGTTTGGATTATGAGTGCGGCTGGCCCAGTGTGCCCAAAGTTTTACTGTGGCAAATAGGCATCTTTGGCATACATTCCGCCATCATTTGCTTGCAATAATTCACCACAAGTACACAATGACTGCAAAACAATGTTTTAGAGGGTTGGGGGGGGGGGGGCGAGAAACACCAAAGTGACGATTTTTTTACCCCACGTTGATCCATGTGTCCTGCAAAGTACCTATATACAGCGTTACACGCAATTTTTAGCAAAAATGGTCGATCTAACGTCTAACGATCTCAAAAGATTTATTATTCAGGGCTGTTGTCTCGCTTTAGAATCCCATTTCTTGAACCCTAGCTAGACCCCCTGCCTCCAGCAGACCCAATCATCATCTCTGTTTGGAGCATAGGTGTAGATTGGGTGAAAAGCCAGGGGGGTGGGGGTATCGAGGGGTCTAGTAGAGCCATCCCCAGATCAAATGTCTGGGATCGGAAATTTGGGGGGGGGGGGTGGTCGAAGTGGACTTCGCACCAAAATAGCGTGTAAAAATATTGGTCTATCTGGGATGGCGATGGCCAGTGGGGGGGGGGGGGGTCGCACCCACAAAAAAACGGGATGGCTATAGCCAGTGGCGGTGACCCCACTACACCCCCTCCCCTGAGACCACCTATGGCTTGGAGGCGGGGGAGGGTAGGTACCCACCCAGCTCTAAACCCCCCAGTCACTACGATGATGAAAAGCGCCATGTGTGGTCTTGCTGCCATCCTGTGTGTGTGTGTGTGTGTGTGTGTGTGTGCGTGTGTGTGTGTGTGCGTGTGTGTGTGTGTGTGCGTGCGTGCGTGCGTCATAGGTGGTGCGTGTGTGTGTGTGTGCGTGTGTGCGTGCGTCATAGGTGGGCTCTGGATGTAGCCGTCTCGCTGTTTTGCGGGAGCGACCCCCTCCCCCACTGGCCATCACCATCCCAGATAAGTTGCGGGAAACCCTCTCTCAATATTGGAAAAATTTGGTAAGGTGCGGTGCGTGTTTTTGTCTTTTCTTCAGTGTAGCGTGACCCAAAAAGCCCTAACAAGTGCTATTTAGACCTTTCTTTTGACCAATGTTGACCAAGTCCCGAATCTGATGTGGGAATGAGTTGGGGAGATGGATGGGTGGTGGGCACACCCCCCCCCCCCCCTCTATGCCCCATCCATGTGGACATGGTGTGGTACTCTGGTGTAGGGTTTATGGTACACAGGTTTCGAGCCAGTCTTCTGTTTAGACACTGCCCAAGCTGTGGTGCTGGTGTGACGAAAGTGAAAGTCACCAGAAGTCGCACCCATCCCTGTCCGCTCGTCAACTATGAATGCAGCAGCGGCCACAAGGACATCTGGTCTGGTACTAACTCACAAAGCATCCTTGTAACATGGAGCAGCGTTATCAGTGTGAGTCATTTAGGCATTCGCAGAAAATGGTGAATAAACTCTCGGCTAAGCCGGCTACTGAAAAAAGGGCAGTGAAACGGTCTGAAACGAGCATTGCCCTTACAGCTGCCATCCTCTCTAGTGGCGGCAACTATGGACTTTTCGAGGAAGTGTTTCGAGTCAGCTCCATCAATTTTATGAGCAGGGTGAGTGCAAAGCGCTTAGCGATGTGGTACACTAGACTAGATGTCTATCGAGATGTATGTTACAGCTTACATGAATATCTCTGTAACTGTAATGGAGGTTTGCATGGGAGGCTAGGGATCATACCTGTAACTGGGGGGGGGGGGTTTTGGGGGCCCCGCAGAATTTTTCCAACTGCCCCAACGCCCCCCCCCCCCAACCCTCCCCCCAGAATTTTCCCAAGGGGTTTTCACTCAGTCTAAAACGATAAAAGTGACTAAATGTTGGTGTATTTTAGTGTTATATGACCATAAAACAGCTAAATAACACTATTTAGACCCTATTTATACCCATGTTTGACGAAAAAGTACCAGTATAACTCAAAAAATTGCCGACTACCTTGCCCACTTTTTGCTCCAGACACCCCCCCAGAATTCGGCCGTTTACCCCCCCCCCCCCCCCTCTCCAGACCCGGTTACAGGTATGGGGGGGACTCCAAGAGTGGAATGTTGCACCAAAATAGGGTCTGAAACGTTCTTTTGGGCAAACATGCGTCAACCCCCATCCGGCCTGGGCACGTATGACGACGGCAAGTCACTCGTTGTACTCGCATTCAGTACGACGGAATGTTGATGCGGGCGCGGTTGGCAGCCTTGGATCACAACGAAGGCACCGCACGCGAGGAGCTTCTCACGTTGGCGGGAGAGCCGCGCATCGAGCAGCACTGGTCCAAAGCCACTGGTCGGTACAAACAGAAAGCGGTCAAGGAGAAGAAGCTGCACGCATGGCGCTTCGAGCTGCGCGACGCCTGCCTCGAGGCAGCCAGCCGGGGAGAGGGCGGCGCCGCCTATGAGCCAGAGGTGGTCATTCCCCACCGGGGTGGCCCCCTTCTCACCACCGCAAGTTGACGAGGCCAGAGCTATGCACGCCAAGCGCCGCCGGCTCGCCCAGATTGAAGCAGACGAAGCAGAGTTTTGAACTGCACTGCTACTGCTAGTTCCGCTGATATGCGTGCGTGTTCCTTGCTTTGACGAAAGAGGAGGCATGAACCGTGAACGTTGGAAACAAGGTGAACACATGCACAGACAGAGATCAATCACTCCGCATCACTTTCGATTTCTCCAGCTTCAAAGCCTACGACCTTTTCACCTTCCCGCCCTGGAAACTGCTTACGAATGGCAGCCACGACACAGGCGGGAATTTCTAGGCGTCTTCCAGTACCCAATTTTCCATAGGACCAGTATATGAATTGCCGATATGCCAGATTTCGAAGAAACCTAAACTGTTAAACATGTATCAATTGTGCTCAGATGGGCAGTGGAAGGGCATGGGGAGACAGAAACCAAAGACGCCACCTGTTGCTAAAAGAATCGGGAATAGTGTGTGCTTTCTTCACGTCTGCTAACACTCGTCCAAACGTTTCGAGCACCTAAACAACTTCGTGCACGTTGGGGGAGGGTGGGGGGCTGCTCTGCAAGAAAAGCAGGATGGCTATTGCCAGGGCCTCGGGGTGACCCCCGCCCCCCCCCCCCCTGGCAAGGGGCGTGTGCAGAGGGAGTTACACGTTAAAATTCCGGGTTGGCACTACCTAGGAGGGGGGGGGGGGCTGCACAAAAACCAAAAAAAGATTGGGTGGACCCCGCCCCACCTTTGATGGGAAAGCTCGTTCTCCGCCTCTTGATTTTTCGCCGTCCACATTATCTGGCTGCCCCCCCCCCACACCCAAAACATCCAAAAATAACCCTGTTGTTAGAGATAGCTACGACTCTTGCAAAAAAGACCAACCCATAGGTGGGCTTGGGGGGGGGGGGTTAGGGGGTCCACTCTCCCCCTGGCTATAGCCATCCTGGATAACTTGCGGGAAACCCTCTCTCAATATTGAAATATTGGGTAAATATGCGTGTTTTTGTGTCGTTTTTTCAGGGTAGTGTGACCGAAAAACGCTTAGGAAGTGCTATTTAGGCGTTGTTTTGGCACATTTTGGACCAAAAAGCGCCGATTTACGCGCTATTTTGGTGCAAAATCTTCCACTTCGACAACCCCCCTCCAAAATTGTCGATCCCGGACATTTTACCCAGGATGGCTCTAGACCCCCCCCCCTCGAAACCCCCAGCCAACCCCCTGGCTTTTAGACCAATCAGCACCTATGGACCAACCGCTTGGCAAAGGCAAACGTTAGGAAAGTTTTCATCGTCCGTAATGCAGTTTTTCCCAGTCGGCAATTCTTCTAGTTTCTTAGCCAACTTTTGGGCAGCGTTTGTTTGCCTGCTCATTTCCGCCAACTGCAGCTGCCGGAATTGCAGCGCTTCAGTGCAACAGAATGCCTCACGTGGATCCTTCAGCTCCCACTGCCAGCCGGCAACGGAATCGGCCGTGACGCAGCGACCTCCACACTGACAGAATGATGCGCTCTCCAGACGACTCGGCGACAAATCTCTCCCCAGAAAATCATTTTTCCTGAACAATTAAACCTATCAAAAAATGTTAGAGGTGACGCGACGCGCAAATAAAACCGGCGCCAAAAGCGCTCCGCTGTTTCAATCAAAACAAAAACAATTTTTTTAAGCAATTTAAAATTAAACAAAGAACATAAATGTCTGAAAGAAATAGAATGCACACCTCGAGTTTTCGGGGCTCTGTTTGCGCCTTCTTCTGCACTCTTCAACTACTTCTTCTGTCGGTTCATACAGAAACGGCGCCGATGGCTCAGTAAATTCCTCCCGTCCAGTATTTCCAAGGTCGTCGGAGCTGGAGTCGCTCTCGCTCAGCTCCTTGTCGCTTTCCATATCGAGCGGAGTTGCTGTCGTGAGTTACAAGCGCCGTTCCGAATTCACAACGCACAAGCGGTTTTGCGTTGCTTGTTTGTTCGCGTTTGCGCGTTACGTACGGTAAAAGGTCACTCATGTACGGTGGCGGCGGCATAGTGAATTTTCTATGTCCGAGGGCGTTTACAGTCCAACGCTGCGACTACGACGGTGGGTACTGACCACTTGTGGGCTCCACTACCACCACTCTTTCTAATGGTGCACTTTTCTCGATTACGATTATTCTTGACCACTCCCCTTTAAACCTTGGATAAACCAATTTTTACTTTCACACTGGATAGTTGTTCTGATTTATTGCTTTTCTATTGGTGCGACGCCGTTTCATGCGATGCGCTCTCGTCAGCCCCATAGCATAGTCCAATGTGGTCGTCAAGCGAGGCCGCGTACGATAAACATGTACCTAGTTTCTGACTTTGTCAAAAAGAGTTCAAGAAACGATGAGCTATAAACTGCAAGACGACTGAGTGTGCAGACGAAGTGCCGACTGGCCGCCAGCCGCTGTGGCGCACGCACATGAGAATGACTTCAGACTTGTTGGTTGTTTGTGGATGCAGGTTCCATCCCAGCGGCCGAACGTCCCAGCCTACTGAGCAATCCTCTCGCCTTGCGTTGCGGTTTGTACATTGCACTTGCACGCATGGACCGCTATGTCCGCTCCGGTCTTAGTACCTTACCTTGGCTGGCGTCTGAGCGACATCGCGGCGCGGACAGGATGGAAAAAATGCACTTAGGATTCCTGGTTTTGCGTTTGCGAGCTGGCGAAGCGATCGGCTTCGCTTTGCCCCCCCCCCATCGCTACAGCCTCAGTCACAGAATGAAGACTGCGCTGCCTTTCGTAGTCGGTCGCGACGCATCAGGGGCGGATTAGCTGTTTTCCTTCGTACTCCCAGCGATTCTTTGGCTTCTGGATTGTTTATCACGCACCCTCATACCAGAAAAGTTTGTTTCCTTCAACCTGCGGGATGCCGTCTAGTCAGCGTGTATGATTTTCGGTACCCGGACGAATGGCCCAAAGCGTCGAATGGGCCAAAGATGGACAGATAAGGCGATGCGTCGAGTCGAGTGGGCCAAAGCGTCGAGTGATTTTCCAGGTTGGCTTGGGCACCCCAGGAGATCAGCGCAGTCGGTCGGGTGTAGCGCAGCTTGAGATCAGATCAGCATATACGGATCTCAACCGCCCCTTACCGGGCCGGGCTAGACGCGAGCGTTGGTTGATTTTCCATATTTTGCCCTTCTTCGTTTGAGTTTGCCACTTTCCAGAATGATGGCCGCGCTCGTCTTGGAGCCGGAGGAAAAGACGCTGGGCGCGAACTGCGTCCGACTGGCTTGGAGCGTCCTACAGCCCCAGCAGTCGAACGTGTACCACTTGCGACTCGTCGACGACCGTCTCCGCATCGGCCTCTGCGTGCACGCGTGCGGGTTGGCGTGCCAGGGCTGCACACGACCGGTCGCGCAGTGCCTCTGCGAGCGGTCGGCCATGGTGGACGCGTCGAGCGGAGTCCTGTTCGCGGCGTTCGGGCTCCACATCACGGAGTTCTGGTTTGCCAGCGGCCACGCCGAGCACGTCCAGACGAAATGCCGCGTCCGCTGTCTCGGCGGAGTGGAGCGCCCCAGCTGCCAGCACGCAGCCCAAGTCGTAAACGGCGACGCGCTCTTCGACCACCGCGGCCCGCACCTGGTCTACTTCCGCTACTGCGTGGGCGCGAAACTTCGCTTCGAAGGTGTCGTGAACGTGCGTCGAGATTTAATAGAGAATTTACTATATGAATCAAGCGAGCTCCGATCGTTTAGGGAGTGGCGCTGTGCGTCCGCTCTCCCCTGCGCGGCCCGCAGCGCGTCTGCGTGCAGTGGGCGCGTCGTCTCTTCGAGCAGGCCGACAAAAGCGGCGACCTCGTCGTCGTCTCGGCCGACGGCGTCGAGTTCAAGGCGAGAGAACGGCTTGACTGATCGTGGCAACCCGCTCCTTAGCGACTTCAGGCGCACTCGTTCGTACTGAGCAGCTCCTCGAAAGTGTTCGAGCGCATGCTGGCGGCGGACGCGACCGAGAGTCGGTCGGGCCGCGTCGTGCTGGCCGAGGACGACGCCGAGGCCGTCGAGCGGCTGCTGCGCTTCCTCTATGGGCACGAGCTCGCCGCCACCGTCGGCGACCCGGGCGTCGAGAAGCTGTTGAAGACGGCACACATGTGCGTATGTGTGTGCGTGCGCCTGTGTGGTCGCCCTTCCTTGACTCGGATTTCTGTCGCAGGTATGACGTGCCGGAGCTGGTGGAGGCGTGCACGCTGCGGCTGGCGGCGACCGTGACGGCGCAGACGGCGGTGGAGAGGGCGGCGCTTGCGTACCGGCTCCACCTCGACGTCCTCCTGCAGGCCGCCTTCTACGCGCTCAAGGACACCATCGGCACGGTGCGCCTCGCCAAAGAGTGGCGCGCCGCGTTTGGACCGCTCGCCGACTTCATGGCCGAGCAGGTCGCCAGACTCGACTGACTCTAGCTTCACGCGATCGATCGCTATCGCGCATATGTCGCAACTCGCAACCCAAAAAAACATTTGGCACTACCCGCACTACACTACGCACACTTGCGCACATGTCATAATTCTTTCCGTTAGCCACGATACCACCCAACTCTGCCATTTGTTGATAACTCTGCGCACTCTTCAATAAAGCCAGAAAGGAAGATCTCTGATGCACCGCCTGTCTTTGATCGCTAATTACAGCACATGCACCGTTTGATTTGCCGGCAGCTACTCAGTCTTTTTGAACGCGCTGTCATTCTCGACTTCAAACAAATAATTCGGGCCAGCGCCTTAACCAAAATTTTCGAATTAAACTTTTAGATTACAAAGTATTTCACAAAAGTTTTTGTATTAAATTTTTTTAGGGACCTTTTGTGATGTGAAATCATGTAACCCAGTAGGTTCCGCTAACTAACTGTATTTTGTTGCGTTTACTGTATCGAGATTTACATATTTGTACAAGGTGACGCGTTGTTTTTTGTCTTTGGAATTTTCCCCCTCTCCCTCTCTCCCCTCTCCCCGCCGTCGGTGATCCCCGTCTCTCACTTCGCCAGTAGCCCGACGGTTGCAATCAGAGAAGAGACGTGTGGTTTCGAGGGAGAAGCGTCGTGGTCGCCACGCCCGAAGCGTAGGAGGAACCTACGCCTGAGCTCGAGGCAGCGAACAGCAGGCAGCGATACGAGTAGGCGGTCTCAGAGACCTGCGGTCCTCGTCTCCCCTCCCTCCCCATAAGACACAGCTTCGTTACAATCATTCTCTCATCTGCCGCTGAGTAGATATGGTTTGATACACCAAACGTTTTTGGACAAATTTGACAACGTTTTTTTCTTTTTATTAATGCCAAAAATTCTAATTGAAAACACTATTTCTTACATTTTCTTTAATTGCCCACGCCTTGCCTTGCCAGAGTGCTGTTACGTGCTTTCGACCCATACCTGTAACCAGGTCTGGAAGAGTTGGGGGGGGGGGCGTAAACGGCAGAATTCTTGGAGGTGCCCACGGAAATTGGGCCAGGGGAGGGGTAAATCGCCAACTTTTTCGAAGGCAGGGGTGGGTTAATCGGGATTTTCAGGATGGAGTTTTATCCGTCAAAATCGCACAAAAAAATGGTACTTATTCGCCTTGAAATGGACCCAAAACGTGATCTAAACGCCATTTCTACGTACCTTCAAGCTGCAAAGTACAAAAAGACAGCGCCACAGGCACACTTTTTGTCATTTTTACAAGACAAATTGGCTTGAGGCTTCAGAAAATAAAAGCCAGGGGAAGGGTCTCTTGTGAGTACAATTTAAGTTCACCAGTAAGAGCCTTGTGTACACACTAACGGACGCGGTCGCGGACTAGAGGTAAGGCGGCTATGCGCAGCATCCAAACTACTTATCGAATGTCACCGTATACAACTCTATTTTCAACACTCCTCCTCGGTGTCATTCTTGTTGAAGTGGTAGTTGACGACGCCCGCTTTGTCTCTGTCGGTGTCTCCGCGTTACTCTCTGTCATACATGTAACTGGGGGGGGGGGGGGTGGGGGGGGGGGGGGGGTGCCCGCCCCGCCGAATTTTACCCCTCCCTCCAAATCTAGACCACCCCCGCCCCCCCCCCCAGAAGTCTCTCACCCCCCCCCCCCCCACTTCATAAACCCCGTTACATGTATGCTCTCTGTTGCTGGGGGGGGGGGGGACTGCCGTCGCACATCGATGTAGAGGTGGACGACGGCCAGCTGCTGCTCGTCGCCCTTGCACGTCTACGTTTTCTCCCCTTCGTTCTTCTGCTCTGTCTGCTGCTGCACGCGATCTGGAGCGCTCTCCTGTCCTTGAGTTTCTTGCGCTTCTTCTGTGCAGCCGTCTTCTTCGTCGCGTCTCGCGTGTGCTGCCGCTGCTCTGGCTCGATCTTCTGCAGGCAGTCGCACTCCTCCTCCTCCTCCTCGAGATAATCGTGTCGAACAATCTTCTCGACCTTCATATTGTGGTCCTCAGTCGCCATCAGTGCACTATCCACGACGGTGGTCTCGAAACTTCCAGGACGAACAGCTTTCCTTGCTGCGTCGCCGTCGCCCACAAGTTGCCAGTTCTTCTGTGACGGATGGACACTTTCCCATTGCTGAAGAGGACATTCGCTCCTCGGCAATTCATCTGTTGTACGGATAGTAGATTGTGCTCCAAATCCGGTATGTAGAGCACGTCGGTCACGGTTATCTTCTTGACGACTCTGCCGACCATAGTATTCATCTTCACTCGTCCTGAGCCGATCGCCTTGAGCTGTCGTCCATCAGCTGTCCAAACCGCGCGCGGCTCTTCAGACTTCGTGTAGGACAGGAAGTTGCCAACGTCGCATGTCATATGCGAGGTCGCTCCAGAATCGATGATCCACGCATCGATTCTTCCGCCTTGTGTTGGTCATAGCACCATGAGAAGTTGATCTTCATCGTCAAGTGCCACGCTCGCCGCTCCGTTTCGAGTTTTCGGACAGTCACGCTTGTAGTGACCCACTTCACCGCAGTTGTAGCAGGTGACCCTGCTGTCTCCACACTGCTGGTTGAAGCCTCTGCCGCTTCGTTCTCCTCCTTGCGACAAGTCGTGTCGACCGCGACTTCTGGTCGCTGCTTCGCGCAGCTTTCTCTTCCACTGCGCCCAGCAGTCCGTCATCAGCTTGTCGATCAGGATTCGGTCGGCGGCAGCCATTCTTCTGCAGGCTCCGCTACCCAGCAGCAATATCTCAGCTGCTTCTTTAAAGACTCCACGACAGCACGGACGCCTACCTTACTGTGAACGGTATTTCAGTGAATTGTACACTGTAGTGACTGCACTTATTTTGTGGGGCGGGCCGGGCCGGGCCGGGCCGGGCCTGCGATATTGAGCAGTTGGACGGGCCGGGCCAGGCCGGCCTGCGTTTTTAGGGTGCGGGCCGGGCCGGGACGGGCCGGACTATCTGGCGGGCCGGGCCGGGCCAAGATATGCAGGCCCGTGCTCATCCCTAGTATGCAGTGCACTGCAGGGAAGCTCACTGGTGACTGGTGATCCCTGGCGCGCAACGTTGCTGCGACGCTCCGTGCGGTCGGTCATAGAAGGCAAGCTCTCTCCTGGAGCTACAAGTTCCCCCTTGGGGCTACAAGTGCACTTGGCTACAACTGCACCGCTGGGGCTGGGGCTACAACTTCCCTAGATCGGGGCTACAACTTCACTCTACGTTGACTTGGGCACCCCAGGAGATCAGCGAAGGCAGTCGAGTGTAGCGCAGCTTGAGATCAGATCAGCAGATACGGATCTCAATCGCCCCTTACAGGGCCGGGCCGAGCTAGACGCGAGCGTTGGTTGATTTGCCATATTTTGCCCTTCTTCGTTTGAGTTTGCCACTTGCCAGAATGATGGCCCCGCTCGTCTTGAAGCCGGAGGAAAAGACGCTGGGCGCGAACTGCGTCCGACTGGTTTGGAGCGTGCTGCAGACCCAGGAGTCGAACGTGTACCACCTGCGACTCGTCGACGACCGTCTCCGCATCGGCCTCTGCGTGCACGCGTGCGGGCCAGCGTGTCAGGGCTGCACACGACCGGTCGCGCAGTGCATCAACAAGCGGCCGACCATGGCGGACGCGTCGAGCGGCGTCCTGTTCACGGCCTTGGGCCTCCACATGTCGGAGTTCTTTTTCGCCAGCGGCCACGCCGAGCACGTCCAGACGAAGTGCCGCGTCCGCTGCCTCGGCGGAGTGGAGCGCGCCGGCTGCCAGCACGCAGCCCAAGTCGTGAACGGCGCCGCGCTCTTCGACCACCGCGGCCCGCACCTGTTCTGCTACCGCCACTGCGTGGACACGAAACTTCGCTTCGAAGTCGTCTTGAACGTGCGTCGAGATCTAACAGACTCATACCCGATGAATCAAGCGAGCTCCGATCGTTCAGGGAGTGGCGCTGTGCGTCCGCTCTCCCCTGCGCGGCCCGGAGCGCGTCTGCGTCCAGTGGGCGCGTCGTCTCTTCGAGCAGGCCGACAAAAGCGGCGACCTCGTCGTCGTCTCGGCCGACGGCGTCGAGTTCAAGGCGAGAGAACGGCTTGACTGATCGTGGCAATCCGCTCCTTAGCGACTTCAGGTGCACTCGTTCGTGCTGAGCAACTCCTCGAAGGTGTTCGAGCGCATGCTGGCGGCGGACGCGACCGAGAGTCGGTCGGGCCGCGTCGTGCTGGCCGAGGACGACGCCGAGGCCGTCGAGCGGCTTCTGCGCTTCCTCTATGGGCACGAGCTCTCCTCCACCGTCGGGGACGCGGGCGTCGAGAAGCTGTTGAAGACGGCACACATGTGCGTATGTGTGTGCGTGCGCCTGTGTGGTCACCCTTGACTCGATGTCGGATTCCTGTCGCAGGTATGACGTGCCGGAGCTGGTGGAGGCGTGCGCGCTGCGGCTGGCGGCGACCGTGACGGTGCAGACGGCGGTGGAGAGGGCGGCGCTCGCGTACCGGCTCCATCTCGACGTCCTCCTGCAGGCCGCCTTCTACGCGCTCAAGGACACCATCGGCACGGTGCGCCTCGCCCAAGAGTGGCGCGCCGCGTTCGGACCGCTCGCCGACTTCATGGCCGAGCAGGTCGCCAGACTCGACTGACTCTAGCTTCACACGATTGCTATTGCGCGTCGCAATCGTTTCGCACTTTCGCGACAACCGAGGGGCAGGCCGATAGAACAGTCGGATATTTAGCTATAAGCACCTTTTATGTGGTTGGTAACAAACACTACAGGCGGATTGTGGCGTATGTGTCTGCGTCGGCTGAATGCGTGGCGCAACCTAAACTTTGAGGACTTTCACATCAGTGAGGAACGCGCTCGAACTCATTTTCGATGACGTCATTCCTCTCTTCGCAAGCCGCACACTCTTTTCTGAGGTGCTCTTCCGCCGCCCTTTCTGCCGCGCGCAGGGCGCGCAGCAGACGGGACCGGACGTAGCCGACGTCCAACGACAGAGAGGCCGTGCGAGGCGTGAATTCCACGCTCAAATTGGGCAGCGCCAGGGCCTCGGCGACTACGGATGAGGCGCTGCCTTCCGAGAAGCCGAACGGCTGGCCGTCAGTCGACGAGACCGCAGTTGACGAGCCGTTGTCGTCATCGCGCGGTTGCGCTTGCTCCACATGGCGGATGAGATGATTCAGCACGCTCACCAATCTCGTCAGCACGGTCGTGAGCGCGTTTTGCAGGCGGACTGAAAATTTGTGATACTATTTTGGTGCGCATTTGCGTGAAACGTAAAAAACGACAACTCTTGAGTTGCTGCGACAATCTGTGTCTTTGCTCGTTTGTCAGGGTGTTGGCTTCGAAGCCGTGCGCGGCTCGCAGTCTGCTGTAGATGACCTCGGACCCCACCGCGACTCTGGGGAAGCGATGGCCTTCCGGCGTTCGTCTGAACAACCCGGACGCTTGTCACGTGTGCACTGTACCTGTTAGCGATGTCAGTAAAAACAAAAAGTTAAAAATTGAAAAAAAGAGAAAATACTTTTTTAAGTGTGGTAAAAAACAAAAAGTGTTAAAATACTAAGTCGACAGCCCGACTTTTTGGATTAAAAATTAAATAAAAAAGTCGATTGACTTTTTTAAAAATTAAAAATTGAAAAAATAAGTCAGTCACAAACTTTTTTAACAGTTTTTTAACTACACACTTAAAAAAGTACGTTTTTAAGCAAGGATATTGGGTTTTCGTTGTTGTTTTTTGAGGATGTATCAATAGGTTTGTAGTTTTTCTTAGATTTGTGTGAATGCGCACACAATTTCTGAGTAATACCTCTTCATTGCATGCACATGTCTGTCAAGCCCATCATTGCTGAATACACTCCATAAAATTGAACGATTTGTATCTCTCATCTGTGACAGGCTAACAGTTACATGTCTTTGGTTCTTTTCTTTAAAACCATTGCTCCAACAGCACCAACTACACAGTAGGTAGCCATGAAGATGGAAGAAATAACTCAGATCGCTCACTATATATGGACAATGTTTTAAAAATGTTGCAATTTCTAGGTCACTAGATGCACATCTCAAACTGGCCCAATGCAACTTGGGTACATTGTACACACTAATGTCACCAAAATGGTTTGCTGTAACGCTGCAAGAGCTGAATTTGACTTCAAATTACACACAGTTAAAAACAATTCAATTAATTAAATAATTTAAATAAATTAAATAAGTCTCAGCTCTTTTTTAAAAATTAAAAATTAAGTAAAAAAAGTATTTTGACACAGCGCCATTTTGACACAACACAGCGCCACACGCGCAATTTGTCGAATTTTTGGCCGTAAACGCGCTTAAGACTCCAAACAGATTGTTTAATGATGCGTAAAATACAGCGCCCACAGGCGAAAATTTGATATTGGACCATGAATGCTCCCCAACAGCCTCAAAATCAACTCATTCCCAACATTCCCAATTCTCCCGAGTTCAACATCTCCCAACATTCAACAGTGTGGGTAACCTCAGTGCAGGTTGCACCAAAACTGTGGGCTGACCTGTATTTACCCCATACGCAGTTACATTGTAAACCTGATGCTCACCGACCGGCCTATTATAGATAGGTGGAAACCCTCTCTACACCCGCCTCCTCCTATACTTCCACATAAAGTGCTCAGCGTCCCCGCAGGTTCATAAAAAAGCTTGCGCCTGTGTTGCAAGATGTCAACATGCGCCGCTGGCAGAAATTTGTACATTTTAGGTATGCAAATCGTACGGAGATCGACAAAAGGGTCTTGTGAAACCAAAGTAGGGATACAGTATGTCAGTAGGTGGTGGTCAAGACCACTGAGAAATCTGGGGAGGGCAATCTGGGGAGGGCCTTAACGGCACATACCTAAGTACATACTCTGCTCAACATAGGGCAAGGTAAAATGTGATCTAAATACCAGTATTTCGGTGTTGAAGTAGGTCAAGAAACACTGAAAAGGACAAGAAAACACTCTTCATGGCTTTTGACCGGTTAAAAAATAGAAAAGTTTTGGGAGGGGGCGTTGGGTGTGGGGCAACTTCCGACTTTGGAAGTCCCCCCCCCCCCAGTACAGGCGTAGCGCAACAGATGTACATTGCCATTAGAAGCGCAACCGCCGCACATTTGAAGGCTGAAGGCGACGAGCAGGTCGACGTCGAGTTTGATGCCCGCCGGCTCTTTCCTCCTCGGCCCGTACGGCATGAAGTTCGAGTTGAACACGCACGCGAACAGGCTGACCACGATTTGCCTGCTCCCCTTGCTCGGCTCAGGCAAGAATCGAATTTTTGGAGCCCACCGTTGGTGTAGGAGGAAGTCATCTGCAGATGTGTAGTCACAAGTCATAATCGACAGAAGGGCCGCAATAGTACAGTCACAATGTGGCCCTCTCTCTACTTGACGCCGATGGTTCGGACAAAATCCAAATATCAAAAGGGGCGTCAGTCTACGCCCATCATTGATGACCATCTTTTCGCTAAATAATCAATAAAATGACCATTTGGTTTGACGACTAGTGGAGCGGCTAGGACGTCGGCTGTCTCCTGCATTGTGGTCAGGATCGCCTCGTGGACGGGCTGAAGGAGGGAGTCGTTGGCGTTGATCGCGATCGCCCCGAATCGCTTGTCGGCGGCGCTGAACCGCAGCGCCTGGTTGACGAAGGAGTCGGACACGAACAGGTAGAACATGCGCTCGACGTTTCCCTGAAGAATCGATTTTTTTCGCGCCGACTTTTGGAATCCTCGCACTCACAAACGGACAAGGGACGTACGACATCGGCTAGAGGCGGCGTGCTGTATGGAAACACGGGAACTCGGAACCAGACTGCTGTCGGCGGATTGGCTCGCAATCGCGACTTGCCGAGAAAGTCGTATTGAACGGAGTGTTCGGTGACTCTAGAAAGTGAGTTTGCGCGTCTCTCTACTGGAACGGTTGATTCCAAAAAGAACCTCGGATCGCTAGTCATTCCAAAGTCGGTGGCGGTCCACTGATTGAACGATGGGTCAATCAACAAGCTCAGCTGGTCGTCCTTATTGATTTCCTCAAAGACGTTGTTGACCATGTAGCAGAAGAGACTGATATTGGAGAGCGTCGATTGTGCCTCCGCTTCGGCCTCTGATCGCATTCTCGCGTCCGGTGGGACGCCAAACTCTAGACAGTTTAGTTTGTTGAACGGAGACGTCTTTCTATTTCAGTCACTACACGCATTTCGTACGTATCATTTGGATCTACTGAAAGCGAGCGCCACTCACTGTGCAGCGTCGTCTCTACGGTGCCTTTCAAGAAGTGGCACTCCTTCTCTTCGAACCGAAAAGAGTTGCTGGCGGACCGATTGAGAGACACGAGCAGATGCACGCCCGCGCCGGTAAACACATTCTGCAGAGTGTGCAGTGTTATTGGCGATGCGGTGCACGACAAAAGCCCCCCGTCAGAAGCCCCCCCGTCAAAAGCCCCCGCGTCAAAAGCCTCCCATCAGCTGATCGGCTGATCTCATCTCAGTAAGAGACGCAGACGCCGACGCTAATGCCAAACCTATTGTTAACCATTCACCGTGACCTACAATGCATATGCTGTGTCGCAGCCACGCCGATTTGACGTGGTGGTGTACGTACGCCTTGCTGCCGAACAATGCGCAGGCGACGTACACGCGCATGTTCCGCACAACCGTCGAGCTGTGCCCTGCGACCGTGATTCGCGCCTTCCACTGCGACTTTGAGCTCGCGACGCTCAACGCCGTGGCAGAGATTTCGCCACACGTACGCGTCGCCGACTGCTACTTTCGCTTCGGCCTGACCTACGCCTGGCCTGGCCTGGCCTGGCAGTGCGTTGTCGACGGCGACATTTCAGCAATGTGCGCGTCGAACCAGTCGGTGTGGCGCTTCCTTCCGACCACGACACTCGCTTCCAGAAGAAGGCGATGGTGTGGGACGACGTCTGGCTGCACGTGCCTCTCGACGACTGGAACTGCCCCTTCCTCATCTACTTCCGCGCCTTCGCGAAACTTAGCCCTTTCGCTGTATTTGAGGGGGCTTTTGACGCGGGGGCTTTTGACGGGGGGCTTCTGACGCGGGGGCTTTTGACGTGGGGGCTTTTGTCGTGGGGGCTTTTGTCGTGGGGGCTTTTGACGGGGGGGGGGGCTTTTGACGCGTAGCCTTGGCGATGAATTCGTAATACAAAACCAACTACCGTAAATCCTCCAATAGTGCCCCCGGGGCACTATGCTTTCAACCTCGCTCTACCCAGGGACATTATTTGCGTTGAATTTTTGCGTATGTGGATTGTAGGTGATTAAAACAGTTCAAAGTACCTGGAATGTATTTTACTAATGGGCGTAGTGTGTACACACCATTTCTACATCCACTACTGCTTGATGTGTGTCCCTGTATAATGGCGCTTCTTGCCCGGGGGGCACTATTGGAGGATTTGCGGCAACTCACTTTAATAGTTCCATTGTGCGCGACACCGCTCTCGTCTTGCAGTTCCCTCCTGTGAAGTACGATGATTTTGGCGTTGTCGACGTTGTAGCGAACCAGATTGGGAGATTCCAAAGTGACGTACGCGTCGAAATCGATGTCGGTGATACGCTGATTTGACACAGCGGGATCGGTATTCACAATTTACTCGCCTGAACGAACATTTCAATCGATATTTACCGTGGTTAGTCCTCTTCGACGAGTCGTCTTGAGAATGGTTCGCACCAACTCCCTATCTTTGACTAGCTAAAAAAGAGAATTTTTAATAAATAATCATTTTCGACTGTATATTTCATTGTATTCACGCGACGTTTTGTATAGCTGTGACGACGTGATCAGTAACGCGCAGTCGCAGTGCGGGCCTTTCATCATCGCCAGTCAACCCGAGAGCAACCTTGGCACACAAAGACAAGACAAGCAGCACAACTTTCATGACTTGCACTAGTCAAGTGAGAAGCGAACTGATACGTGTCAGTCACTCTGCTGACAGATGAGCAACAGTGCAACTAGTCAGTTGCCGCAGTGCATCTAGAAAGGTCAGAGCAGAGCAAATGGCAAACGTGTCGTCTTTCGCACAAAACGGCTACTGGTTGCGACCTTCAGCCATGCAGTCCAATGCACCGCACAGTGCACTTATTGTGTGCACCTATGTATGACGAGCAGTAACGGCATGTCATTCACTTTACATAGCTCAGAGTCGCTCATAATGGGAGTGGGGGGGGGCTTCAATGGCAAGACGTCCCGTTGAAAGGGGCAGTAGGTGTGGTGCAATCGCGGTTATACTACGGATCTTGTGTCACGCTTGGTGCTTTATTTACTTTTCTGTGTCAATATGATTACTATTGCTTCGGTGTGACTTAAGTGAGCTTCGTGTGTACATGTTGCACGTTGTCTTGCGTAGACGCGACGTGGACAGATCGATCAGTCCCCGGCCAAATGCAAGCTAATTTGAATACGCCGAGCACAGTACAAACCAGAAGCTATACGTATGCAGAAGAACCGTATCAAGACATCACAATCGCACTCGTTCCCGTTTTGTCTATGTCACCAGTTGAATCTACGTCCTATCATGCGAAAGAATCGCTCATTGTACAGCTTGAACGAATTCTTCAACTTTTGCACCGTGTCCGCTGCTACGCGCACGTGCGGCCGACCTTTCGTGTCGCCGAGACAATAGCGATTGGTCCGCTCAGTGCTTTGAAAGCAGTAAAAACCTTTGCTGAGAAAATGTTGTGAGAACATCGACACTACAGTAGGTGAAGGTGACAAGCCATAATTGTCCATGCATGCAAATGTTTTCAATTTAGAACTACTAAAACGGTCGTCTCACAACACTTCCCTAGTGTTGAAGTAGAAATTTTTATTCGTCACCTCTGCTTGTAAACCCAAAAATGTTTGCAAGTCCTTCATTTGCCGAGAAGGGTCTTTTGCAAATACTTGGCCGTCAACCACAACCAAACTCTCCCTCGGAAAGAATTTGAACCATCTTCTGAGGTGGCGAGCATACAGACTGTTGCGAACTGCCTTGTAAGACACGTTCAGAGCACCCGAGTGCGAATGCGAGAACGCGAGCGACTCCAGCAAAGGCAGCGACCGATTTTTCGCCCGACGGTTGAGGTACACCTGAATTAGTCTTCTTTGACGACACGTGAGACTGTAGTGTACTCTTGGCAGTCACAACAGATTGCAGAATCTTAGAGCCGCACCTGCGTGTAGTCGGAGATGAGTCTCTCCACGGGGTCGGTGACGATCAGAAAAAGTTTCACGTCCGGTCCGAGTGTCGCCTTCACCCGCCTCGGCACCAGTCGCGTCGCCAGATAGGCGGGCGTCTTCTCGACGACGACGCGAACGCGCTCGTCCACGGCCGGCATCCGCTGCCGGTACCAGGCGAGTCCTCGTCCGAAGTTCCTCTCCTTGTCGAAGAAGTGCGTCTCGTTCTCGGCGGCCGCGACGGCCGAGTGGAGATTCAGCGCCTCGATGAGCGCGCGCGTGCCCGACTTGCGCGCGCCGATTATCAGCACATTCGGAAGGCGGCGCCGTTTGCCAGGCTGGAGAGGCGAAAGAGAGCCGAAATCTTTCGTCTGGAGTGTCGGGGACGCGAACGTCTTCGAAGGCTCTCGCCAGACGAAAGCGGACTCGTTCAGAAAGAGAAATGTCGCCGAGGCGGAAAGTAAAAAGAGAATGCCAGCCACAACGGGTCGCCGATGGTCGCGGTGGTCGACAGTCATGGTGACGAAAGCATTCCGAAATCGACGTGTCGGCAGTCCTCTCGAGATTGAGAAGCTCAAATTATGAGCGGCAGTGAAAAACGACTCTCATCCATCCGACGACGCCTGCAGGAGCAGAAGAATAGCCAGCGGAAGGAGCGGTGGGCTTCTTTCCAGTCATAAGTTGACGCCGCCGGCTGCAGCTGGCCGTACTCGGTTCATATTCACCTCAAGGGGAAGGGGGGGGGGGGCGGTACGTGACGGTTCGCGCAAGAGGCCGCGTGTAGAACAGGAACAGCTGCGCGCAGCGCCTGGTGTCTGTGGCGCGAGGGAGGGCGCCGCATCATCTGGCGGCTAGACCAGGCACTGGGAACTCCTCAGACTCAGCCCCAAAGCACATATCGGGTTACCGGGCTGGGAGGGGGGGGGGGGGGTAGCAAACGCGGAGGACGCACACAATCAATTAGAGCGAGCTCGGGTCAGAGATGCCGTAACGCCACGGCACGAACCGGCCCTGTTAGTATACTGCCCATCGGAGTGAATTTCACTGCGACCGGAGGGCTAAAATATAAACAAGCCACAGTGGAGCTAGCCAATTAAAACAGGCTCCTATGTGTACCATAGTGACTGCGAGTATTCGTACTGCAACTGCCTTGTCACTAGGGATGAGCACGGGCCTGCACATCTCGGCCCGGCCCGGCCCGCCAGATAGTCCGGCCCGTCCCGGCCCGGCCCGCACCCTCAAAATCCAGGCCCGGCCCGGCCCGGCCCGTCCAACTGCTCAATATTGCAGGCCCGGCCCGGCCCGGCCCGCAACACGAAATAAGTACAGTCACTACAGTGTACAATTTACTGAAATACCGTATGCCAATTAGCGTGATTTACTTAACGGAATGGCGCATCCACCTCTCAGAATCGCAGTTCACAACCATTTTACGGCCTTTGCACCATTTGAGCGCGAAAGACGCGCGTCATAGAATACAAAGTTGCTAATACGGTGCAGAATAGTCGCCGATACTTACAATGCATTACATAGGTAGCTATCTACGTTGGCCAGCCAAGAACGTCCGGCCCGGCCCGGCCCGGCCCGCACCCTCAAAACGCAGGCCCGGCCCGGCCCGGCCCGCAAAACGGGCCTGGAATTCCGGCCCATGCTCATCCCTACTTGTCACGCGCTAAAAATCATCAGCATGCGTCTGTGCTCATCGCTCAAAAAACATGAAGGAGCGGACGTACAGACGGGGGGGGGGGTGTAGGCTCTGCCAGGTAGCGACGAGCCGACCACAATGCTCTTCGCGCGCGGCGGCAGCGGAGGACGGAGGTGAGGTGAATGGGCTGTGTGAGTGGCCGACAAGAGCCGCCGACAATTTAAATGAGAATGGCGCGGCCGCACCGCGCCGTAGACAACAAGTCTTCACCAGTCTCGCCCATGGCACTCAATAGTGCGAACTGCGAAACACGACAAATATACCTATACCTAATACCTATGGATGCGTTCGCCAGCTTCGCCGCCAGCGGTGCTGAAAAGAGTGTAGGGGTGCACAACAAGGATGCGGGCGTGCACAGCTCTTCATGACGACGCGCCCCAAATGATTCGACCAAACAAAACAGCTACATTTACCTAGACTCCACAATCGAACGCTCTAACGCTGAGCTATTGGATCAAAGCGCTCGTCGCACTTTCTTCGAATTCATCGGCACAACGCTCGAAGTTCCACGGAGCGTTGCTCTTCTCCAGATGTTGTTGAGAAATGCTTCCCGAAAGTCGGCCACCATTGCAATCATGATGAAAAAGTTGGAACCCCCGTTCACCACCAACAACATGTTGACATAAGACGAGTACTGCTGGAAGAGTTCGACCGACTGTCGCCTCAGAGTCAAGAACAACGCCGCTCTCGTAAACGTCGCCGCCACATGGACCACCAAAATACCGCCTGCCGTTCTGGTCACCCTGGTCTAAACGCAACTCAACATGCTCTTCTGCAACCACGTGTTGTGTGTGTGTGCTCCACCACTAATGACAGACTCACTTGAAATCTCTTCTCGCACTCGCTGACTGCGACTCCTTGTCGTCTCGCCAGCCAAAGTCGCGCCTCGAGCGTGGTCGTCAAGACGACGTACAGGCCGATGGTGACGGCGCTCGTGAGCAGCGTCTTCTTCTGCTGATACTGATGGCTGGCGGTGGCGGGGTTGACGATGGCCGGAATCGAGCAGGCGGACAGTGGAGAATCAAAAGACGATTGGTTGGCTGCGTAGAGAGCGACTAGGTGCGTCGCGCTGTCGGCGTAGGACAGGGCCAGGGCGGTCGGTGTCGTATGTAAACATGTTCGCATACACTTTTATGTAGCCAATGCGCATAGGTATCTACTTACAAATGCGCCGCGCGCACGGGTGTGTGTGTGTGTGTGTGTGTGGGCAACAAGTAAACTCGCGAACCGCTTGACGCACGTGCACGCGCGATGGCTCGATCGAATGCTCGCGACCCCGAGATGGTCATGGGTAAGGTCGATTTTTGATATGCAAATTTGTACCGTAGTTATGGCGCATTTTCAAATGTTGCAGCACACATTAACACTACCAAACGAATTGCACATGGATGAATTGCATATCAAATAACTCGCCTCGACGTCACGAGTCATTTGCATGTGCTCCCGCATAATTATGCAAATGTATACTGTAGTTGTGGTACATTGTACATTGTACTGTACATTGTAGCTTGCCTAATTGGGAAACTTCCAGAACGCGTGCAGGCACGCACGCACGCACGCACGCACGCACGCACGCACGCACGCACGCACGCACGCACGCACGCACGCACGCACGCACGCACGCACGCACGCACGCACGCACGCACGCACGCACGCACGCACGCACGCACGCACGTGCACGTACGCACGCACGCACGCACGCGCGCACGCACGCACGCACGGACGCCCCTGCACGCCCCCACAGCGAGTTCGCGCACGCCCGCCCGCACTCCAAGCACGCACGCACCTACGCAAAGCACGCACGCACGCGCGCACGCACGCACGTGCACGCATGCACGCACGGGAGTGCGCGCACGCACGCACGCACGCACGCACCTGCACGCACGCACGCACGTGCACGCACGCACACACGCACGAACGCACGCAGGCACGCGCGCACCCATGCACGCACGCACGCACGCACGCACGCACGCACGCCCGCCCAGCACGCGCGCGCGCCCGCGCCCCCGCACGCCCCCCAAGCACGCCCGCGCGCCCGGACGTGCACGCACGCACGCGCCTGCGCGCACGCACGCGAAGCACGCACGCACGCACGCACGCACGCACGCGAAGCACGCACGCACGCACGCACGCACGCACGCCAAGCACTCACGCGCGCACGCACGCACGTGCACGCACGCACGCACGCACGCACGTACACGCACGCACGCACGCGCGTACGCACACAGGGGAGTGCACGCACGTGCACGCACGCACGCACGCACGCACGCACGCGCGTACGCACACATGGGAGTGCACGCACGTACGCACGCACGCACGCACGCGCGTACGCACACATGGGAGTGCACGCACGTGCACGCACGTGCACGCACGCACGCACGCACGGGAGTGCACGCACGCACGCACGCACGCATGCACGCACGCACGCACGCACGCACGCACAAAGGAGCACAGAACTGATGCCACCAACAGTCAACGGGGTGAATGCCCATCACGATCAACAGAGCAGCAGTGAATTTGGCGCCACCAACTGTCAACGGGGTGAACGCCCATCACGATCAACTGAGCAGCAGTGAATTTGGCTCCACCAACTGTCAACAGAGTGAACGCCTATCGCGATCAACAGAGCAGCAACGAATTTGGTGCCACTGACTGTCAACGGTGTGAACGCCCATCGCGCACCTGCTTGCACAGCATGATCACGTCGACCATCATATGCAAAATTAGTTGCTTTATTCCTTAACGTACACATGGCGGCCAAAGGCCGCGCGCGCCTCTAGTCTTCTACTTACAAATGCGCCTTGCGTACGTGTGGGTATGTGGGTATGTGTGTATGTATGTTTCGAGTAAACTCGCGAACTGCTTGATGTACGTGCACGCGTGATGGCTCGATCGAATCCTCGCGACCCCGAGATGGTCATGGGCAAGGTCGATTTTCGATATGCAAATTTATACCGTAGTTATGGCGCATTTTCAAAGTTTGCAGCACAGATTAACACTACCAAACGAATTGCACATGGATGAATTGCATATCAAAAGACTCGCCTCGACGTCACGAGTCATTTGCACATGCTCCCGCATAATTATGCAAACGAAATTATGCAAATTATGCCAATTCACAATTTCGCAATTTCACCCACATGGGTGATGTTGCGTGGTCAGTTGACACCTGGCGGCAACAGGTCACATTGTATCTTGCCTAATTGGAAATAGGAAAATGAACTGCGCATTGATGAATCTTCTACTTACAAATGCGCCGCGCGCACGTGTTTGTTTGTTTGTTTGTTTGTTTGTTTGTTTGTGTGTTTTGGATAAACTCGCGAACTGCTTGACGTACGTGCACGCGCGATGGCTCGATCGAATGCTCGCGACCCCGAGATGGTCATGGGCAAGGTCGATTCTTGATATGCAAATTTATACAGTAGTTACGGCGCATTTTCAAATGTTGCAGCACAGATTAACACTACCAAACGAATTGCACATGGATGAATTGCATATCAAATCGCTCGCCTCGACGTCACGAGTCATTTGCACGTGCTTATGCACAAACATGCAAATGCATACTGTAGTTGTGGTACATTGTACATTGTACTGTACATTGTAGCTTGCCTAATTGGGAAACTTCCAGAACGCGTGCAGGCACGCACGCACGCACGCACGCACGCACGCACGTGGACGCACGCACGCACGCACGTACACGCACGCACGCACGTGCACGCACGCACGCACGTACGCACACATGCACACACGCACGCATGCAGACGCGTGCAGGCACGCACGCACGCAGACGCGTGTGGGCACGCACGCACGCACGCACGTGCACGCACGCACCCACACATGCACGCACGCACGCACGCAGACGCATGCGGGCATGCATGCACGCACGTGCACGCACGCACGCAGATGCATGCAGGCATGCACACACGCACGTGCACGCACGCACGCACGCACGTGCACGTGCACACACGCACGTATGCACGCATGCACACACGCAGGCAGATGCATGCAGGCATGCATGCACGTGCACGTGCACGTGCACACATGCACGCACGGGAGTGCACGCACGCACGCACGCACGCATGCACGCACGCACGGGAGTGCACGCACGCACGCACGGAAGTGCACGCACACACACACGGGAGTGCGCGCACGCACGCACGCATGTACACGCACGCACGTGCACACACACACATGCACGCACGCACGTACGCAGATGCATGCAGGCACGCACATGCATGCATGCACGCACGCACGTGCTCGCACGCACGCACAGGAGTGCGCGCACGCACGCACGCACGCACGCACGCACGCACGCACGTGCACGCACGCACGCACGCACAGGAGTGCATGCACGCACGCTCGGGAGTGCATGCACGCACACACTGGAGTGCACACACACATGCACAGGAGTGCACACACACATGGGAGTGCGCGCACGCACGCACGCACGCATGCACGGGAGGGCGCGCACGCACGCACGCACGCACGCACGGGAGTGCATGCACGCACGCACGGGAGTGCGCGCATGCACACACGCACACACGCATGGGAGTGCGCGCACGCGCGCATACACGCACATACACACATGCACATACATGCACGCACGCACGCACAGGAGTGCACACACGTGCACGTATGCACGCATGTGCACGCATGCACGCACGCAGACGCGTGTGGGCACGCACGCACGCACGTGCACGCATGCGGGCATGCACGCACGCACGTGCACGCACGCACGCAGATGCGTGCAGGCATGCACACACGCACGTGCACGCACGCACGCACGTACGTGCACGTGCACGCACGCACGCACGCACGCATGCACGCACGCACGGGAGTGCACGCACGCACGCACGCACAGAATTGCACGCACGCACACACGCGAGTGCGAGCACGCACGCACGCATGTACACGCACGCATGTGCACACACACACATGCATGCATGCACGTACGCAGACGCATGCAGACACGCACATGCATGCACGCATGCACGCACGTGCTCGCACGCATGCACAGGAGTGCGCGCACGCACGCACGCACGCACGGGAGTGCGCGCACGCACGCACGCACGCACGGGAGGGCGCACACGCACGCACGCACGCACGCACGCACGCACGCACGGGAGTGCACGCACGCACGCACGAGAGTGCGCGCATGCACACACGCACACACGCACGGGAGTGCGCGCACGCGCGCATACACGCACATACACACATGCACATACATGCACGCACGCACGCACAGGAGTGCACACACGTGCACGTATGCACACATGTGCACGCATGCACGCACATACGCACACATGCACACACGCATGCATGCAGACGCGTTCAGGCACGCACGCATGCACGCATGCATGCACAGGAGTGCACGCATGCACGCACGCACTGGAGTGCACGCACGCACGCACGGAAGTGTGCGCGCCCACGCATGCATGCCAAGCATGCACGCACCCACGCCAAGCACGCACGCGCGCACGCACGGGAGTGCACGCGCGTGCACGCACGCACGCACGCACGGAATTGCGCACACGCACGGGAGTGCACGCACGCACGCACGCACGCACTTTCGCACTCACGCACGCAAGCACGCACGCACGCACATACACGCACGCACGCACGCACGCACAAAGGAGCACAGAATTTGGGCCGGTTTCTGTCAACGGGGTGCACGCCTTCACGATCAACAGAGGAACACAGAATTTGGGCCAATTTCTGTCAACGAGGTGCACGCCCTCATGGTAAAAAAAGGAACTCAGAATTTGGGCCAGTTTCTGTCAACAGGGTGCACGCCCTCACGATAAAAAGAGGAACTCAGAATTTGGGCCAGTTTCTGTCAGCAGGGTGCACGCCCCCATGGACAAAGGGGGAGCATGGAGTTTGGGTCTCTCAAAGCTCAACGCCCGGGCACCCGCACGATAAAAAGAGGAACTCAGAACATGGGCCAGTTTCTGTCAATTGGGTGCACGCCCTCACGATAAAAAGAGGAACTCAGAATTTGGGCCAGTTTCTGTCAATGGGGTGCACGCCCTCACGATAAAAAGAGGAACTCAGAATTTGGGCCAGTTTCTGTCAACGGGGTGCAGGCCCCCATGGACAAAGGGGGAGCATGGAGTTTGGGTCTCTCAATGCTGACAACTGTCCTAAGGAACATTCGCCCACACAAGTAAAAGACAAAGCTATGCATATCCTTGCGCATTATCATCACTTCGACGTCATATGCAAAATCAATTGCTTCGTGCCTTAATGTATACATGGCGGCCAAAGGCCGCGCGCGCCTCTAGTCTACTTACAAATGCGCCGCGTGCACGGGTATATATATATGTATATATGTTTGCTTCGAGTAAACTCGCGAACCGCTTGACGCACGTGCACGCGCGATGGCTCGATCGAATGCTCGCGACCCCGAGATGGTCATGGGCAAGGTCGATTTTTGATATGCAAATTTGTACCGAAGTTATGGCGCATTTTCAAATGTTGCAGCACACATTAACACTACCAAACGAATTGCACATGGATGAATTGCATATCAAATGACTCGCCTCGACTCGACGTCACGAGTCATTTACATGTGCTCCCGCATAATTATGCAAATGCATACTGTAGTTGTGGTACATTGTACATTGTACTGTACATTGTAGCTTGCCTAATTGGGAAACTTCCAGAACGCGTGCAGGCACGCACGCACGCACGCACGCACGCACGCACGCACGTGCACGCACGCACGCACGCACGTGCACGCACGCACGTGCACGCACGCACGCACGCACGCACGCACGCACGCACCCATGCCAAGCACGCACGCACACACGCACGCGCACGCACGCACGCACGCGCACGCACACACACACGCACGCACGTGCAAGCACGCACGCACGCACAGGAGTGCACGCACGCGCGCACGCACGGGAGCGCACGCACGCACGCACGGGAGTGCGCGCACGCACGCACGGGAGTGCGCGCACGCACGCACGCATGGGAGTGCGCGCACGCACGCACGCACGGAGTGTGCGCACGCACGCACGCACGGGAGTGTGCGCACGCACGCACGCACGGGAGTGTGCGCACGCACGCACGCATGGGAGTGTGCGCACGCACGCACGCATGGGAGTGTGCGCACGCACGCACGCACGCACGCACGCACGCACGGAGTGTGCGCACGCACGCACGCACGGGAGTGTGCGCACGCACGCACGCACGTACATGCACGCACGCACGCGCGTACGCACGCACGGGAGTCCATGCACGTGCACGCACGCACGTACGCACACATGCACGCACGCACGCACGCACGTACGCACACATGCACGCACGCACGCACGCACGCACGCACGCACGCACGCACGCACGCACGCACGCACGCACGTGCACGCACGCACGCACGTGCACGCACGCACGCATGGGAGTGCACGCACGCACGCACGCACTGGAGTGCACGCACGCACGCACGGGAGTGCACGCACGCACGCACGCACGCACGCACGCACGGGAGTGCACGCACGCACGCACGCACGCACGGGAGTCCACGCACGCACGCACGTACACGCACGCACGTATACATGCACGCACGCACGCGCGTATGCACGCACGGGAGTCCACGCACGTGCACGTATGCACGCACGTGCACGCGCGCGGGAGTGGACGCACGCACGCACAGAGGAGCACAGAATTTGAGCCAGTTTCTGTCAACGGGGTGCACGCCTTAACGATCAACAGAGGAACACAGAATTTGGGCCAATTTCTGTCAATGGGGTGCACGCCCTCACGATAAAGAGGTACTCAGAATTTGGGCCAGTTTCTGTCAACGGGGTGCACGCCCCCATGGACAAAGGGGGAGCATGGGGTTTGGGTCCCTTAATGCTGATGACTGTCCTAAGGAACATTCGCCACACAAGAAAAAGACAAAGCTACGCATATCCTTGTGCATTATCATCACTTCGACGTTATATGCAAAATCAATTGCTTCGTGCCTTAATGTATACATGGCGGCCGAAGGCCGCGCGCGCCTCTAGTAGTATAAAAATGCTCGCATCAATTTGGGTACCATGTTCGCCCTACTACGTATTGGTGCAGGCCAATGCCGTCCACCGGCAAAAGGCGTCCGGACGCTAGTGTTGTATGTGTTGAAGAAAAACAGTGGGGGCTCCTTCCCACCCACCCCCCAGTTACAGGTATGATCATTGGTCAATGGTAATGGTCATTGTTTAAATGTGTCGCACTCGCACGCATGATGCAAAGCTCAATGGAACACGATTACATAGACGCGAACGCTTTTTAGGTAACTACATTGTACGCGTACTGGCTATGTAGAAGTGTACGCGACCATTTTTACATACGTCACCGGGACGAACCAGCGGCCGAACTTCCTTCTGTAGCAGACGGGAGCGACGACGCTGACGAGCCTGTCGACGGCTATGAAAAAGCCCAGGTCGAAGGAGGATCTGACGAAGAAGAAGGGCACGCTCGACCAGAGAATGCAGCGCAAAACCGTGATCGCGAAGGGTCTGTCGAGCAGATAGCGGGTCAGATGAATGGCTTCTACGATGCCGGGAACAAGGCCGCCCATCAGGTCTGCCAGAGCCAAGCAGCCCAGCAGTAGCCACGTGTGCGACTTGAGTTTCGGCGATGAGACGATCGTCAAAATAGTGGCGAAGTTGGCCACAGCCGTGGGAAGGCGGAGAACCAGGTTCGCCGTTGTCGGTATGACGTGGCTGTCGAAACTACGCCAGTATAACTCGACGTCGACCGGTTCAAGTGTCGATCTGTTCGACATGTCACCCCGCACAAAGCAAAATCACGTAGAGAGTGCATTCTGCATGAGCATGCTGGTCCGCTAGGGTAGCGAGGTAGCTTTCGACTTTCGAGCGAGAACTATAGACCAATCGTCCTTGAACTTAGTTAGCGGTCATTGTCGCAGCTGCTGCACAGAAAAAGGGAACCCGTGATTGCAAGGAAGTGAGCTGTTGCTGTGTTGAGTGTGAGAGAAGAGCAGGTGCCTTCTAAATCGAAATGCCTCACTGCTACTGGCACGCCCAGAACTCCTTACGATCAATCACGCACACTATATTTTTGTCTGAGCCGAGTATAATGCAATTGGGTGCTTCGCTAACAAAAGGATCATCATAGCCAACAACTTGTACTTGAATCAGTTACATTGAATGTATGAATACAGCATGAGTGAGCCAATTGAGGTTTCATCGCCCACTTCACAGCCACAGTTACGCGTCAGCGGCAGACTTCAGCACCCGTTCAGTATGTCTGGTGCTCTCTTTGTGGACAGGCGTCTCGCTTGTCCGGGTCGTCGAAGAGATAGCGTTCGAGCTTGTGGAAGCGCTCAAAGCAGCCGCCCTCGACGCAGAGGAAGACGCCGCAGAGGGCGCAGTAGACGTTGGTCGCCACGCGCTGCCGGTGGCCCATGCACTGGCGTCTGCCCTTGGCGCTGACTCGGGGCGCGTGGAAGCGGCCGTCCAGGCGGAGAGACCGCACCCGCTCTGCCGACAGCTTCACCGGTTCCGCATTGGTGCGGCCGAAGTACGCGTCGTCCTCTTCGAACGACTCGGACTTGGGGCCAACAGCGTCGTCGTCGCAGGGAGGGTGCAGCAGCGGCGCGTCTTCGGCCTCCAGACGAGCCAGGTCGAAGGGCTCCACGGCCCACTGGTACTCGACGAGCGCCAGATGCGAGCGCTCGTCCTCGCGTCGACGCAGCTTGTAGACGCGCTTCCGCAGCTCGTCTCCCAGTCGCGCGTGCGCGTAGATGACCAACGACACCTCGTAGACGAAGTCGCGGCCGGGCCGGAGCCGGCCGTTGCGACTGGCCATCACGGGACGGCCGTCTTGGAGGTCGAACAGCTCCTTGAGGCCGCGCCGCGACCTCCAGCGGCCGTACGCGTCGACGTTCAGATGCTTGCGCGTGCCCTCGGACGCCAGGGAGACGACGAACGCGCCCTGCCGAGCGCTCAGGGGCAGCTGGGGCGCGGCCGCGTCGCGCACCGAGTCGGTCGACTCGGCCCAGCCCAGCACCGAGATGACGTCATTCCACTTGGTGAAGAACGCGTCCTCGATGTAGCCCTCGGAGTCGGGCTCCAAGCGCGACGTGCCTTCGTTGCCACCGCTGGTGCTGGCGCTACTGGAAGCCCCTCCAGAATAAGTTGGAAACCCACCGACGGAAACTTCAGCAGCGATGTTGTTGTCCTAAGCAAGCACATTGCGTTACAGTGCGTGTGCGTATTGCGTGTGTACTACAGACAAGTATGTGACGTCTTATGGTAACGTTGCAAACTACTCTAACTCACCACAGCGGGCTGTTCCAGCCGTGCACTATCTGCGGATTCGTCAATTTTTTAGACGCCAAATCTGATACTACCACCGATCGTTTGACCCGACGCTCGTCTCTTGCAAAGTAGCTTCGACTACCAACCTAGCCTTAATTCCCCTCCCCTTTCTCCCCCCCCCCCATCCCAACAGTCCTCTAAGGACCGCTTCTTCTCATGGCGTGCTTATGCTGGATGTTAGTTACCCTGTAGCAGGGAGGGTGGACGTCCCCTGTTGTATTAGTCCAACAATCCTAATCATGAGCTACAACTATTCTAGCCAGGTTAGGACTAGGTCGGGGGCCGTTTTATCCCCCCCCCCCTGGCGGGCAGTTGGTCCTCCCTCCCGCCCTGACCCCCGGCACGGGGGGACGGCGCATGCATTTGCACCCACCGAATGTACATTGTCTGGGAAAGAGGGAGTGGTCTTTAGTACATTGATCAATCCCCGTTTGTCCATTCCACCTCTACCAAGGATGTTTTCTGTCCAATAGTGCATGGGCCCGTGGATTGCAATACAAAACATGTGGTTTACCTGATCACTTGTACTAAATGCGATTTGCACTATGTAGGGCAGACTTCACGAAAGTTTAAACAGCGTATTCTGGAACATAGAAGGTCTTTTATTAAGGGGGACCTGGGCACTAAATTAGTTAGGCATTTTGCTCACGAATCTCACGGCCTAGACTGTTTTCGAATTCGTATCCTGGAAAATCCAGACCCTAAGCTCAAGCTTACGGACAGGGAGAATTTTTGGATACGGCTTTTCAACACAGTTTTCCCATTTGGTCTGAACGACTCGATACAGGGGTATGGAAACGTTTCAGAGGGTGTGAACCCATTGCATGATAAGAATCAGCCCTGTTGTTGTTGGATTTGGGGCGACGCTAGGAGGCCGTCAATGGCCCATTTAGCCTACCCATCTCCATGACGCCTTCCCGTCTACAGCCGTATATAGCCGAAGACTTTCGGAAGAACGCCATCTTGTAATCTAGTGCAGCGATGGCACGAGAAAATCCATGGAAAGGGAAGTCCTCGATCTAGTGGCTCCATCAAGAATCGAACCCAGGACCTTGCGCGCAAGAGGCCGGTTTTTTACCACTAGGCCATGCCGCTGCCCCAGAATCAGCCCTACTTCAGTATGCCCGTCAACACGAGGACTAGGCCCAAGAGGAATCGGCACAGGCGCACCAACACTAGGGTCAACTTACAGATACTGGATCAGTTTGTCCACATCTTTGAGGAGGCCCGCTCTAATCAAGCCTACAAATTATATGTATTCCTCCGGGGCCAAACAAAACGCTCTATTAAGTATGCCTTGGAAAATGTATGGCCTTGGAAATGTTAAATGTGGTTGCTGTAAATCAATTTAATTTGGGACGAACTTATTTTGGGACACGGACCCACTTTGGACATTTGGGACGCAATTTAATTTGGGACACAGAGAGTGTATTTCGACAGAATTTGAGACAATGGGATGCGCGCCCCATAACACTGACTGAGATTCTAGATTGCCAGCAAGCACTCATGCTGCGTGTCACGCCACGGCGGCCCAGTGGGCGTTCAATTGCGTCTAGCAGAGCAAGCGAATCTCTCGCGTTGTCTCGCGTAATGCCAATCGTGTTGTCATTGAAAAATGCGTTTACATACAGCACCAGAGGTGTAACTGGTCATCGAACCTGGGAGGGGGTGAATCTCAGATTTTTCAAAAGTCGATGGGGGTGACCTGCACGGCCAAATTTGATACAAATTCTCCTTTTCCAGCCTGAACAATGACCTAGAAAAAGCTTCGTGTGTGCTGAAAACACAGCGCCACAGGCAAAATTTGTTGATTTTTTGTCCGAAAACGCACTCGAGACTCAGACGTCAAGTTGCGGCACTGCGATGCAAAGGAGGTGCTCGCGACCCAACTGAGGGACTTTGCACGGCATCTGCTCCACAATGAGCCTGGTTCTGCTGCTGAAACCGATGAGGTGCCATCCATGGAACTGTTCAACCCAACTGCTGTGTTGCCCCAGCCAAAAGAACCTGCTGATGTGGCAACAATGCGTTTGGATGGAGACGGACATTACCCACAGAAGTTCCTCAGAAAACACAAAGACTGTGTTGGGCACAAACAGTGCATGCAGACCAACATTTTCTGCTGCAAGTGCGCGAGAGTTCTAAAAGTCTTGTCGTGGGCAAGCGCGTGTAGAATTCGCGCCAATCCTAGATTCGAATCGAGCGAGACGAGCAGCCGGCCCTTTGAGAGTGAGTTTTTGAGAGCAACGTGAGTTTTTCAGGTGTCATGCGTGTGTTCCTGTTGTTGTGCAGAATCCAAACTCGTTTCAGCGGTGCTCTTCTCGTCGCCCTGTTTGTAGTCGCCGCGGCAACGGATCCTGGAACGGAGAAGATGTTCGGACGACTGCCAACCACCTCGGCGATGGTGCGTGCACGTGGCCGAAGGTTTATTCTCGTGATCAGCAACGATTGCGAACACGCGTTTTCAGTCAGGCCGGATTCCAGGAGGACTGTTTCCACCCACCAAGAGTGCGTGCGTGCGGGTGTTTGTGGACTGATTTTAACGTTTGTCTAATCGATGAAATGTACAGGGTGTTTTTTTGTTTGACACAGTGCAAATGCCAATAACGTTTTGACCACTATACCGAATGTTTGTACATACAAACACGGGGCGACATATCGTGTAAAATTTTCACGCTTTTCAAGTCTAAACATGATTGAAACTAAACTATGTTGCAATCATGATTGAACGAGCCCATGCAGTAGCACATTTCCAACTCCATTCCGAATTCGAATACCACACCATACGCCCGGTGTTATAGAATAACGGCGTTGTTACCATCACTGCCTGCAGTGCCGCGCATCAATCGTGGAATGTGAATTCTTCTTCTCTTCAGGGTCCGTGCGCTCTGACCGCTACCCTTTTCGCGGCTGCGCATCAAGAAGGGAAGGGGCGCGTGGACGTCAGGCCTCGTGCCGCGTGCTGCGGCCCATCCTCCGCCTGCAGCCTCGGAAGGATCCGACGCATCTGCTACTGACACTGTCAGCACTGGCGGATCCAGGGGTGGGGGAAAAGGGGAATTCCCGGCCCTTTCCCGAAATCGGAAATCTAGGGGGAAAAAGGAGGGAAAGGGATAGGCGGTGGGAGAGAAACGCGCCTAGCGGACCTAGTTTTCAGCATAGAATTGATTGTAGGTGGTCGAAAACAGCAAAATTTTTGCCTGCGGCGCCGTTTATAATCATAAATCGTCAAAAATGGACCGATTAGGTGCCTAAACCACTGCCAAAACGGCCCAACATCCAAAAAGTTCAACAGGGTCCTCCCTTTTGCAAAATCCCTCCCCCTCCGAAATTTTTTTCTGGATCCGCCAGTGACTGTCAGCTTCAAGCGAGGACAAGCGCTACTACAGAGCCTCGAGAGAAACAAGAATAAAAATTCGTTTCGATATCATCTTCATTTGTGCGCCGGGGCGCTCTGCGCGTCCAATGTACCCTATAGCGAGCAACCGCAGCTAAATGCTGAAAGAAGCACTCAGCCAAGCAACGGCAACCAAATCAAGTGAAATTTTAATTGCAAAAAACGATGCCAATTGCGCTGCAAAGTTAACACGTGAACAGTTTTGATGTGTCGACCCTGCCTTTGGGAAATCCGGGCTACGCCACTGCTGACAACACAACTGTCTATGGTCAGTCTGTTGGGTCAATTAGAGAGCGGTCAATTGCTGGAGAAACCGAACTCGGAAAACGTATGGCCCATCCGTCCTGTCGCTTTCGCTCCTCTTCGCTCAGTGTCGACGCACTTTGAGTGCGGTAGAGGCGGTGGGCGCTCTTTACTTGAACGCGTCCCACATTTGTACATTGTGTTTGTCCACACGCACACATACAACAGGGGGGGAGGCCCCCGCCGCCCCCCCCCCAACCCCCCCACAACAACCCCCCACACAAAACACAACCACACCACAACCAAAGAGACACCACAAGACACGGCACGGACAAAAAAAAAGAACACAAACGCACAAACCCCCCCACAAACAGCCCGCCCGCCCGACAAACGCCGCCGCCGCAGCGCACATACATACACGGGTGGACGGAGACGGACAATGTCGATTGTTGGCGGCTGACGGCGACAATGGGCGGAAGGCGGGCCCCAACGTCTGCGCCCAATCAGCGCCCGGAAAGGGGGCGTGGCCAGCCGCTTTCCCTTTCGACCGATTGAATCTAGACGGGGCAGTCGGTTAGTCAGGCGGACGGTCATAATAACGAGGCGCGAAAGTCGAATCGGAAACGAGTAAAATTAATCGCAAGGGATCAAAGTCAAGTCCGATGGCCTCGCAAGATCAGAATCATGGCGGGACCGAGCAAAGCGCGCCCAACCCACTTGTGGCGCTGAAAACGCTGCTCAGCCGAGATCGCTATCAGAGAACGCCCAAGTGCGCCCGATGCAGAAACCACGGCCTCGGGTCCGATCTCAAAGGTAAGGTACTGTAGCACTGATTTGCACACTATGCTGCGTAACTCTGATTTGTACAACTAAACAAACGTGTGCACTCCGTTGTCAAGAACAAAGACATACTGGTAGGCTGGCTGGTAGTCGCAAAGTGTTGACTAGAATAGTGGAGGTGTTTGTATGGTGAGAGCACATCGGAACAACTTGGCTAACTATCGCTGCGTCTCTGCGGCAAAAATCTTCAGATAATCATTCGCGATGACAGTGCGAGTCACGATTGTTCGAACTTGAAGTTGGTTAGAGAAATGAGCAATTTGTTGGCGAGCACCATTAACTAATAAAATGGGAACTAAACTGTCATTTCCAAATTCTTGAGAGTTCGTGGACAAACACATTACATTCAGCAAGTGTCCTTCCAACCTCCCTCCTAAATCCTTCTCTTAAAATCTTCTATCCTGCTGGTTCTGCTGGATTGCCATGCGATCACGTCAACAACCTGGCAGTATCTCTCGAACACAACATGTTCTCATGCATTCCGTACGTACATAAAGCCGTTTGCAGGTCACAAGCGCTCCTGTCGCTGGAAAGACTGTCTGTGCGCCAAGTGCACCTTGATAGCCGAGAGACAGCGCGTGATGGCCGCCCAGGTGGCGCTGAGAAGACAACAGAGCCAAGAGGAGAAGGACGCCAAGCAACTCGAAGCCATCTACGGCTCTGGAAGCGGTGGGCTTTTATCAGAGTGAATCTGACAGTAATCGGGATGAATGTCGACAGAGCAAAGGCAGGGGTTAGGTACCTACCATGTACTAATAAACACCACAGAAACTCTACTCAATTTAGCAAGCACGTGAACGCATGTAATTGCATTCACAACAGCACTACCGTATTGACGAATGCGCTCGAAGTGCGTATACAGTGCTGTACAAAAAGTGTATCTGCAAAAATTCGGCTCTGACTCTTGCCTCAACAGCACTGCTGCTGGCAGCCGGTACAACACCAGGCTGCTTCAATTGCGTTTTGCATCAGCATTTCTGGTTTTGCACTACACTGTATAACCGAGGAGGAGAATATGACTCACTGGTATAATGAGATTAGGTATAAGCAACCCAGCCGTACGACAGTGTTCCCCGTCAGCGATTTCCCAATCGCATCTACATACCGTAGCCCGTGTTTCCGACATCATCTCGCTCGACACTCGACAGTCCAGTTTGCCTTCCGAGTCCATTAGCTGCCGCTCTCGCTCTCTGTGTGCCCGGTGTGCGTGTCATTGTTCGCCTGTTTCAGTAGTGTTTGCGTCTGTGCCATCCTCAAAGCGCCAGTTGCACTCTCCCGCCTTGGGGGGGGGGGGGGAGGGGAGGATGGAATGTGACTTGTATAATCGCGGCGCGGCCACTTCCCGCCATTGTGCCGTAGCGGACGAGTCAACGACTCGACAGGCGACACTCTAGGTTGACTCGCCGCCTCGCGCTCGGTGTGTGTGTGAGGGTCTGTATGCAAATGTGTACAAAGATGTCAGCGGAGGAGAAGTGATCTTGTGTCCCCGTCCGTTACAGAGACTGACTGACTCGCGGTTACGGTGCAAGCCGATTGCTGAGCATGGTGGGGGCGGGGGGGGGGGGGTGAATGTAAAGTAAACGGCAACTCGGTTACGCTTATGGGCGCTACGCACATCACGACTCCACGAGTGTTCATGGCAAAATTACAGTATCACTCACAGGGCGCATTATGCAAATTTGTGTTCAGCCAAGGTGCTGCTAGCGGCGATCAGGGGTGGTCCGTCTTCGACCGAAGACGGGGAAGAACCGCAGCAGCAGCAGCAGCAGCCGTCAGCTGAAGAAACTCAAACGAAGAAACCAGCTTCTAATGACTGCCCGATAGACAAGCAAGCCAGTCAAGGTTGGTAGAAGACGCATGTGAATACGGTATGCTTGCAAATGAATCAAGGCGGCATCAAGGCGGACAGCGTGGTAAGCACAGTGCATCACAGCGCCTGTGTTCGATTCGACGCACAAACGGAGTTTGGAATTGCGCTTACAGTAGCTCGAAATTGTCAAACACAACCAAGTGTAATCAACGTCAGAGTTATCGGATATGCAATGACACACCGGGACGTACACTGTAGGTATATTGAATCCAAAAATGCAAGAATTTAAACGAATCATGCATATTGTGCATTTTTTGGCAACTTAACTGACGGTATACTGTAGCGTTGATCGCCACGCGCCAATTAAATTCGGATTAACAACCAAACAGTCAAGTTGCGCAATGTCCTAGTAAGGTACTAATTAGTTGTGTTGGCGCTCCTATTACAGTAATATAGTGTTGTCGTGCGCTTGAAAAGTGAGGGGGGGGGGGGGGTGGCTGATCTCCCGACAGGTGCGCCGCCAATTGACGAGTCCTTCGTCACACCATTGCGCGTCCACCCCCCCCCCCCCACCCCCCTCCCCCCTCATTCGACGTTGTTGACCATCGACGGCCCCCCTCCGCGCTCTCGTCTTCCCACCTACCCTTGGTGGACTGTTTGCAAACGACCGAGCGTGCATACAGTGTACGTGTATATGTATGTACAGTGTACATGAGCCACTTGACCGTTCGCCATAAGGGAAGGGGGGGGGTGCAAATTACTGGAACTGTGGGCGCGGGCGGAAGCGGCGGGCAGCTCTTTGTGCTGCTGGGCAGCTAACAAACGGCAGCTATATAGCTGCAGAAGAGCCAAATATGTATTTTGGCAGTTTTGGAGCGGTGTCGGCGGCGGCGGCTTGCTTTCAAGTGCGTCCGCTCTCTCTCTTCGCCGCCGGGGGGAGGGGGGGGGGGGTGCATGGAGGCATGGAGGGAGAGAGAGGTCAGCTACTGCGCGAGAGTAATCGATTTTGGTCAAGTGCCCAACGCTGACCCTGACACGTCGTCGTGCGCCGACGCCGCCAATGTCAAGTGTTTTCTCGTCAAGTTGACAAGTCGCGGTCGCGTCGCGTCAACTTGACGCAATACCGCCGTTTCGCCCATTGAGTCTAGACAGAGAGGAGGATGGGGAGAAAAGAAGAGGGGAAGGGGTAATGACGACAGTGCCTCGTCTGTCAGTGGCAGCCGATCCTGAGAGCAGTGGGCAAGATAGGAAAATTGACGATGATTGAATGTAGAATCAACGGGAAAGGGAAATTGAAAGTGCGACTCAATCGAGAGAGTATAGTCGGATTGTACCGTAGTTGGGAAAAATACGTTTTGACTTGGGACCGACGTCTTTAAAAAAAAAAATACGGTATTTTTTTTAAAAACTACGTATCTTTTGTATTTTTTTAGAGTACGTATGTACATGTATCATACATCATAGTCAGCCGTCAGCGAAGTGTCCAAAGCTTAGAAATCGGTACATAAAGTAGGTCGAACGCTGTAAAACTGCGCAAGCACGCAAGTGGACGTGTAGGGGTGTGTTGTGTGTGCGCACGTGTGTGTACTGTGTGTGAGTGCGTGGGTGAGTGGTGCGTAGGCGGAGTAATGAGCGACGGAGATTTGGCATCCAACAAAGTCAGCAGTGTTGGGCACGCAGCTAAGTTCGCGACGCAGGGCGCGACGCTGACATTGAGGGCGCGTAGAAAAGCTAGCAATAGCAAAAGCTAGCAAAAAAGCTAGCAGAACCAATTGTTGTATCTGCGCTGCGTCTGCTGCGTCCGAACTCCGAAACCTACAGTAAGCGAAATATAAGCGTCGTAAGAATATGTTATGCAAAACAAATCGTCTTGTGGTAAGTCTACCCACCCACACAAGTCACATATGCTCTTCCATGTAGGGTACATTGATTAACAACAAATGTTTTATTATATATTGCAGGTTGACCCAACAATATACAGGCTTACGACTCCGATTTACGACTATGACCTTACGATTACGACTACCACAGTACTTTTTAAGATAAGATACAGGCGGCGATGTATTTTTTTAAGAAAAATACATGTATTTTTTTAACAAAATACGTTTGAAAAAATACGCGCCCAACTCTAGTCGAGACGCATAGCAAGGTATGCTGTACCTACGGCCTATACGGTGTGCTGAAGGCTCCAAAACAACGCACCTTTACGTAAAACCGTAAAATTCAGTTGCAATTTGTGCCGAACATTGCAATTGTATAGCCTGTTTGTGTCACTACTCCCTATGACGCAATCAAAACTCCGTTCCAGACACCGGCTGCACGGAGACGCATGAGTCGCTGACCAGTCACCTGCTGGAGATGCTGGCCACTCTCTTTCCGCAGGAGGCGCGCTCCCGTCTGAAGGTGGTGCTGCTCCAGTGTCGCAACGACCCGCTCAAGGCGTTCAAGAAGCTGAGCGGCCGGGCCGCGACGCAGCCCCGCTGCCAGCTGCAGTCGGCCTCAGCCTGCGCAGAGGGCCAGACTGCAGTTACGCGGGAAGACCGCTCGCCGTCCAGCCACTCGGACACGCCCAGTCCTCGGGAGCAGACCGAGCCAGGGCCACCGGCGCCGCCGGCGCAGCCCCAGTCGGCGGGCCTCTTCCCGGCCCTGTCGTTCTTCCAGCACAGAACGTCGGCGCCAGCTGGTCAGCAGCAGCAGCAGCAACAACCATTCTTCCGGCCGCAGATCCTGCCGCTCTTTGGCCTGCCGCCCCAGTTGCTGCCGCCCCCGCCCCCCGGCATCTGGAACCCTTACGCGTTCGGAAGTGGCGGCGACGGGGGCAACTACGCGCTCGACTTCAGTCAGAGGAAGAGCGGAAAGTAAAAGAAAAAGCTAAACCTCCTAAGCAACAAAGGAACAAGGCTCTGTGAAAGTCGAGCAAATGTTGCATTACATACAGAAGCATTCGTGTCGGGGTGTCGCGATGACAGTGACGTGCACGTCGTCGTTGGTGGATTATCTGTAGTGTACCTGCATTGTCAGTCACAATGGTCTGTCGCTGTTTGAGTTGTACATTGTACATGTGTTGTACACACTATATTCTACTACCCGTCTAATCGTTCCCTATAATACATTGACTTCCTTCCTTTAGTTTTTGGCGCGACGCTCGTGTGCGACATATGTACTCACGTACTGTAGGTACAAGTACACAGGCACAGGTACACACCAACCAGGCTTTAACATGCACGTACTGTCTGTGAACCTGTGTTGTATGTTTTGTGCATGTCGTGCACGTTACGTGGAGAACAGTGGTCAACGTCATGCAACATGGTCATGCACACATGCACAATGGTCGTGTTGGCGATGGCATTGCAACATCAGCATTTACGGTAGAGAAAGGTGGTAGTACGCATCACAATGTCTAAACCCACCGTGCATAAAAGCCACGAAGAACGCCTATGTATCACACTTGATTGGATCGCAGGTTTGGTACTATGAATCACGGTTCATCTCCGAGTAGCAGTAGCTGTAGTTGCTGGTCGTCGCCGGTGCGGCATTAGCCGAGGTGCTCGGCGATGTTGCGTCCGTCCTTGCAGGCGGGGCAGTCCCGTCGGTGCTGGCCGCAGGCGGGTCCTTCGCGCACGCACAAGCAGTCCACCCACGAGTAGAACGCCCCCACCGCGTTCTCCTCGCCGCGCGTCTGCAATGCCGCTCTGTGCGTCAGTGCGTCCGTCAGTCTGTCGGTGGCGTACCTCCAGGCTTGGGCAAAATAAAAAAAAAACTTTTTTTTTTAAAAAAAAAAACTTTTTTAACAAAAAAAACTGGAAATTTTTCTTAAATTAACAAAAAAAACTTTGTCAAAATCGTTCAAAAAGTGCCAAAAAGTAGGCAAAAGCGACGGTTTTAGTGTGTGTAAACCCTATATGCCTACTTAGTAGGGATGAGCATGGGCCGGGCCGGCCCGGCCCGGCCCGGGGGCCGGGCCGGGCCGGACTTCCTGGCGCGTTTTGGGGGCCGGGCAGGGCCGGGCCTTCTTTTTGAGGGTGCGGGCCGGGCCGGGCCGGGCCGGATGTTCTTGGCTGGCCAACGTAGATAGCTACCTATGTAATGCATTGTAAGTATCTGCGACTATTCTGCACCGTATTAGCAACTTTGTATTCTATGACGCGCGTATTTCGCGCTCAAATGGTGCAAAGGCCGTAAAATGGTTGTGAACTGCGATTCTGAGAGGTGGATGCGCCATTCCGTTAAGTAAATCAAGCCAATTGGCATACGGTATTGCAGTAAATTGTACACTGTAGTGACTGTACTTATTTTCGTGTTGCGGGCCGGGCCGGGGCCGGGGCCTGCGATATTGAGCAGTTGGACGGGCCGGGCCGGGCCGGGCCTGGATTTTGAGGGGTGCGGGGCCGGGCCGGGGACGGGCCGGACTATCTGGCGGGCCGGGCCGGGCCGAGATGTGCAGGCCCGTGCTCATCCCTACTACTTAGTAGCAGCCTGAATGAGCTAAATAACCATAATTAGCACTATTGAGGGTGTTCTGGAGGCTGTCAAACCAAGTCTGGATAGTCATAGTCGTAGTCCGACTCAAGAAAAAAACTATCAGTAGTGAAAAAAGTTGACTAAAGTGCACTTCTAACGGATTTTAATGCCTTAGTTCGTTGTTATTGACACTCTACTAGGCTTAAAACACCTTCTGCAACATTGATTTGACATACAAAACGGTCTCTGAGAACATTTAATAAAAAAAGTTGTTTTTAAAAAAAAATTTTTTTTTTTTAATTAAAAAAAAAAATGAAAAATTTTTTTTTACCCAACCCTGCGTACCTCATTGGTGCCGCTAGGCGGTAGCAGGCGGAGCCGTAGTAGCTGCCCCAGAGGGGACACTCGAAGCGAAGCACAATCTCTCGCATCGCTTTCTAAACGTCGCCTTTTGTCCGGAGCTCTGATGGGTTGTGCGTGCGTGCGTGGCTGGCCTCGTTGATGCTGTTGAAATATGGCCCGCCTTGGCGGTGTGGGGCTGACCAGCTCAACTCAACTCAACGCAACTTCAACTCAACAGAACAGACACTGGCAACGACGCAGAGTGCGAAAGAGCCGAGCGGCGCGCTCTGGAATGCCAACAGTTGACGCTACCTAGACGGACACGCAACCAAAACAAAATGACGAGCCCGCACCACACAGAATGTCAACACTCCCCCTCGGGCGCTGTCATTTGCTGTGTGTGATCAGAAGGGCTGTGCATCGTCGGCCTCTTCCTGGTATGATGACGTGGAGCACCGAGCCTTCGCCCACTTGCGGCAGCGGTCCTTGGAGTGTCCAGTCGCTCTGCAGAAACGGCACCGCGCGACCGATCCAGCGCCAGCGACGAAGGCAGCGTCAGAGGCGGTAGAGTTGTTCCACCTCGCCTCCTGCTTCGCCTGCTCGTGCAGCAGCCGTTCAGTCAGCGCGTCCATGCTGAGCGTTTCCAACTGGGTCTCCAGCGCCGTCACTAGCATGTCGTAGCTCGACGGCAGACTTGCCAGCAGGGTAGTTAGTGGCTTTCTCCTCCTCAGGCATTGGCTCCCCCACGACAGCCAGCTTGTTGAACAGTTCTGTCATGTGGCCGATGTGCGTAGACAGCGACTCGCCTTCAGCCAGCTGCAGGTTGCTTGTCTGGCGCTTGAGCCTGAGCTTGTTGGCCCAAGACTTCTGGAAGTGACTCGCCAGTGTGTCCCAAACGATGCGAGGACTGTCGGGATTTGGCACCAGGTAGAGCAGCGACGGGTGGATAGCCAACACGATTGTTGCCAAGGCCCGGTTCTTGCGTTGCATGTAGTCGGCCAGTTTCCTAGCGTCAGCTGAGTAGTGGTCGCCACGTTCAGTGCCATCGACCACGGTCCACAGGCCGTCTTTCAGCAAGGCCATCTTGACTTGTATCACCCAGGTGGCGTAGTTGTCTCCCCCTGTCAGTGGGTAGATTGCCGCCCTGACTTCGGCCATGCTTGGCGTTGACCTCGAGCACTGGATTGCCGAGTGCGAAGTGCCAGCCGCAGACTGAGACGTGGTCGGCAGCGTGGGCCTGGGCCCATAACCTGTTGAAATATGGCCCGCCTTGGCGGTGTGGGGCTGACCAGCTCAACTCAACTCAACGCAACTTCAACTCAACAGAACAGACACTGGCAACGACGCAGAGTGCGAAAGAGCCGAGCGGCGCGCTCTGGAATGCCAACAGTTGACGCTACCTAGACGGACACGCAACCAAAACAAAATGACGAGCCCGCACCACACAGAATGTCAACAGATGCCGCACTGCGTGATGGAGGTGTCGATCATGTGACTCGCGACGATGCAGCGCACGAACGTCGGGTCTTGCAACGGTCGCGCCCTTGCCCTTGCCTTGCCGCCCGGGCCAGAGGGCGTGGAGGGGGAGGTGGAAGACTCACGGAGCTGAGGCACTCCTTGATCTCATCGCAGACGGCGTCGGCCTTCTTGTCGATGTCGGCGATGGCGGCGTAGACTTTATTTATTTTATTTATTTTTGACGACAACCACACGCTGCTCACTAGCTTGGGAGCATGAGTTTGTATACACTAGAGGCGCATGCGGCCTTTGGCCGCCATGTGTATGTTAAGGAATAAAGCAACTGATTTTGCATATGATGGTCGACATGATCATGCTGTGCAAGCAGGTGCGTGATGGGCGTTCACCCTGTTGACAGTTGGTGGCGCCAAATTCACTGCTGCTCTGTTGATCGTGACGGGCGTTCACCCCGTTGACAGTTGGTGGCGCCAAATTCACTGCTGCTCTGTAGATCGTGATGGGCGTTCACCCCGTTGACAGTTGGTGGCGCCAAATTTACTGCTGCTCTGTTGATCGTGATGGGCGTTCACCCTGTTGACAGAAATTGGCCCAAATTTTGTGCTCCTCTGTGCGAGCGTATGTGCGTGCGTGCGTGCGTGCGAGCGTGTGTGCGTGCGTGCGTGCGGTTGGCCCAAATTCTGTGCTCCTCTGTGCGAGCGTATGTGCGTGCGTGCGTATGTGCGACCGTGCGTGCGTGCGTGCGTGCGTGCGTGCGAGCGAGCGTGCGTGCGTGCGTACGTGCGTGCGTGCGAGCGTGCGTGCGTGCGAGCGTGCGTGCGTGCGTGCGAGCGTGCGTGCGTGCGAGAGTGCGTGCGTGCGTGTACGTGCGTCCTGCGTGCGTGCGTGCGTGCGTGTACGTATGTTTCGACATAAGCCTGTGCGTGCGTGCATGCATGTATATATATATCCATATATCCATATATATGTAGATATGTATATATATATATATAATATATATATATATATATCTATA
>JASAMY010002638.1:0-83407 GCA_030248085.1 Paralinhomoeus sp. GSCO2_6
CGAGGAAAAGTTCAATTTTTCTTCTTTTTTGTGTGTCAGGTGGGGAGTCTGGGGAAAGCTCTTCTGAGCGAGTAACCCGGAAATATTTTTAATTTTATTTTATCTTCAGAAATTTTGCCACAGCCACCAAGAAAATGCCGCCCAAGTTCGATCCCAATGAGATCAAAATTGGTATTGGATCCAAACAAAAATAATAAATTTATTTTATTTTTGCTTTGTTTAGTCTACCTTCGCGCGGTCGGCGGCGAAGTCGGCGCGACGGCTGCCTTGGCGCCGAAAATTGGACCTCTCGGATTGGTGATTAATTAATTTTGTGGTTTATTGTCTTAAATCAAATTAATTAAAATATATTTTTTAGTCGCCCAAGAAGATCGGCGACGACATCGCGAAGGCGACGGGAGACTGGAAGGGTCTCAAAGTGCGTCTTCTTGCTGATCATAATTTTCCAGTGCCCGCTATCGCGGAAATTGGGAGAAGGGTGTATCGCATTTTTTTAAGTTAATGGTGTGCTTTATTGAAAATCGAATTGGGATGAATTACAAGTGCAAATTTCGCTCCGTGTCTGCGGATGGGTAGATGTACGAAATGGGAATTGTTTCGCTAAAATAGCGTCTCTAAGTAGGGCTGGCGTTATTTAGGTGTTTTATGGTCAAACTGCAAACAGGTTGATATATCATTGGAAATTACTCAACACTTCCTCCTACTTCCTTCTATTGTTCTATACGGGCTGAATAGAACCTTGGAAAAATTCTGGGGCAGTGTGGGTGTGGGTATGGTTGTACGGTGCACCCCCCCCCCCTCCCATGATGTGCCCGGGTACTCGCTGGACCATTTCTAGGAGACTATGCTGTGCTTTTAGGTGACGGTGAAGCTGACGGTGCAGAACCGGCAGGCGAAGATCGACGTGGTGCCCAGCGCCGCGTCGCTCATCATCAAGGAGCTCAACGAGCCAGCCCGCGACCGCAAGAAGGTCAAGCACGGTGCGTTCTCCCTCCTCGCTCCTTCCCGCGCGCACGCGCGCACGCACGGGCACTATACTGACACACTTTGTACATTTCGCATCAGTACATCTGGGACCTCCAAACAATAGCTTTGCTCCTCCATTTCCGTAAATATTGGTCTTTTCGGAACCTTTCTTGAGTGACAGTGTAACATACAGTTTCGGATCAATGCTACCACGCGTGAGGTGCGTGGTTCGATTCCTGCCCACGCACAGCGCACACTTATTTGGATAAAAAATAAAAAAATAGCGCCAATGATGTTCAAGCAAAAAACTAGTTAGATGTTCGACACATTTCCAATGTGAGATCACACTGGCAATACTGAGGCGCTTAACAGTTTTCCAGTAACAGCATGAATGTGACAGCCACGCCATGGATGGTTGCATTAGTAACTTCCACTGATTGAGAGTGAGACAATGACAGTACAACAATGTCCATTCTCATTGTCTCTGTCTGCACGCACGTACGTACAGCCGGGTGTCGCATTACAGTGAAGCACAACGGCAACCTCTCGCTGGAGACGGTCATCAACATCGCGCGTCAGATGCGTCCCCGCTCCATGTCCCGCGAACTCGAGGGCACCGTCAAGGTGCGTGGGTTCGAGCCTCGCCGGCGACCCTTCTTTTTTCACCCTTTTTTTCTTTTGCACAGGAGATTTTGGGCACCTGCCAGTCGGTGGGCTGCACCGTGGAGGGCTCGCACCCTCACGACATCACGGACAAGATACGCGCCGGCGAGATCCAAATTCCCGAAGAGTGAAATTGAACTTTTTGAAATTCCGGTCTCGAACTATCTGTTCGGGCGCCTGCTAGGCTTTGCTGTTGTTGTTTTCCGTGCGGTTGAGGCGTTGCGAGGAGAGGAATGGAGAACAGTTTGTATGAACATGTTGAGGTGGTCTGTTGCGTGCAATGATGTGGTACAACCAAAACAACAGCTTTTATTTGGCCTGGTTGTGTGTTCCCTTGTAGTTCCTTTGCGTTTGAGAAGATTGTAGTGTATGACTGAGTAGCAAGCATGTTGCGATGCGCATAGCCATGCGTTTTCTAAAGTTATTTTTAACTTGTCTAAAGCGGTTAAGGTAAACGTTTTGCGTTTTTGTGTCACACCACAAGTTGGTATTAAGCGCTGGGTAGTTTACTATTTCAAACGGCTTAAGGGGACCTGTCAATTTGGAGGGGCATGGCATTTTTAATGTGCAAAGCAGCACCAATGGATGATTTAAAACAAGTGTGATACTGATAATTTGTGATTAACATTAACAAAAATTTGTGATTAACACTTGTGATTAACAATAATTAACATGTGATTTAAAACAAGTGATCAGTGTGATACTGCGTCAGAGTTAGAGGTGCCCCATAATTTGGGGTCCTGTTGAATTATCCCACAAATGGTAGTTTTTTGCAACAAAAAGTGACTACTTAGACGCCATTTTGGTGAAAGAATATCCGTTCTGGACATCTCCCCCCACCCCACATACCTGTAACCGGAAATTGCCCCTGGTGGGGAGGGTTCGAGCACTTTCTGGAGGGGGTGGTGGGTGGGGTGAAAACTGTAGACGGGGGGGTCTGGAAAGGAAAAATAGGCAATTTATGGTCGATTTTTAGTCCAAATACACTGTAAATAACGAATTATAGGTACTTTTGGGTCGATTTTCGCTCAAAAGCACTATAGAAAACATTTTTGTTTTTCATTAAGGTAGTAGAAAGTTTCCAAAAAGTCTGTGGGGGGGGCTGAGTGGGGGTTCAGGAAAACCTGGTGGAGGGTGTGAGTAGTGTCAAACTCAGAACCTGGGGAGAAGGGGAACCCCCAAAACCCCCCCCCGGTACAGGTATGCTCCACCCCCCCCCCCCCCCCCCACCACCCAATTGGGCTGCATTGACACTTTTGGCTCGTTGGTGTACTGGAAGGGAACTAAACACCCAAACCTTTCAAGTTCTCTTCCCAAACATTGTATATATGCAACCGTCTCAGTCTCGTTGGAGGTTTGGGAAAGTAACAGTCTGGAATGCACTATATGCAAATACTAATCTGACCCTGCTGTTTAGTCAACATACAGTGCAGTGAGTGATCGTTCAAATGCACATATGCACTTCTTCTAGGTTTGCTGTTGTCGCACAGTGCTCCCTGCCCATTTTTTCCAAATTTGTACAGCGCAGCGCCCACAAAACATGCAACACAAGAGAACAAAACCATTACAAAAACCATTTCTTCAAGTCGTTCGTTCACAGAGCCGTCTACAGTACCCTACCGTACATCAGCGGGCGCGTCCCAGGAAATGGTTTCACGCGTCCCGCGTCACACTGCGCGCGCTTGCATAACATGTAAACTTGCAAACAACGCGCGATAGGGCTGCAGGGTGGCACATCATTCTCTTCAACTGCATCGGACAGTTACCCGGAAGGGGCAACCATCCTACCTGGATCATCCACCACCGGCCATGGGTGGGCACTCGGCGCCGCCACCTCTAGCCAGACGACCGAACCGACGCTGTGGACCACCACTGAAATTGGTGAAAATTATGGGTGTGGATGGAAGGGATTTGTGGCGTGATGTCGGTGTCGTTACTCCAAAAATTACGTTCTGAGGACCATGACCATCCAGTAGCTACTCATTCAAGTTAACTCGCACCTTTTCAACATGTCTCAAGTGGATAGAAGATGCGCAAATCAATATCTGCAATGCGACCCCCTGTTATGTGAGGGTCCCCAGCATACATGTAACTGGGGGGGGGGTGCCATCCACCCACTCGGAATTTTACACCTCTCCAGCCCCGCCCCCCCCCCCAGCAGAATTTTTCGAAAGTTTTCCAACTTGTCTACAACTGTAAAAAGTAGTGTATTTTTCGTCTTTTTCAGTGTTTTTTGATTAATAAAACCACTAAATATCGCTATTTATAGACTGCTTTAACCTATTTTTGACCCAAAAGTGCCCATTTAGACACTATTTAGGTACACTTTTTTACCCTCTGACACCCCCCTCCCTCTTCAAATCTGCTTACCCCCCCCCCCCACTTCAAAAACCCGGTTAATGTATGGACCCCAGTTTTAATTAGGACCCCCTATGGGAATCCTACTGCTTCATCCAACCTCTGGGAAAGCTGTGCCTCAGTCATAGGTGGGCTCAGGGAGGGTCTAGGGAGGGTTCACCCTCCCCCTGGCCAAGGCCATCCCGCTTTTTTTGCGGGAGAGAGGCCCCCCTGGCCATCGCCATCCCAGATAAGTTGCAGGAAACCCTCTCTCATTATTGAAAGAAATAGGTAAATATGCGTATTTTTGTGTCCTTTTTCAGTGTAGCGTGACCCAAAAGCGCTTAAAAAGTGCTATTTAGGTGTTGTTTTGACAAATTTTGGACCAAAAAGGACCTATTTGCGCGCTATTTTGGTGCGAAATCTTCCATTTCAACCCCCCCTTCCAAAATTTCCGATCCCGGCGGGATGGCGGGAGACCCTCCACCCTCGCTACCCCCAGCCACCCCCCCCCCCCCTGGCTTTGGCCCAATCTACACCTATGGCCTCAGTGAGGCAATAATTGATTCTCACCACAGCTAGCCGCATGCTAGGACCTTTGGAGGTTGTCGCAACTCATACCACAGTCAAAATATGTATCCCAGTCAGAAACAGGAGGTAGAACAACTAGAAAAAAAAACTGGATTGGTGGGGTGGTTTGGCTCTTTCCAACTAAGGCAGGCGTAGACTCGCATGACCCTCTCAAAATTGTCAGAGACCCATTTGTATTTCTTTACATTTCCGTATTAGACACAAAAAAGTTTGCTTGTGGCGCTGTGTCTTCTGAGCAAACCAGGTATTTTGAGGCCACTAAACGGCATTTTGTTGTGGAAATTGCAAAATTTGTGCCTGCGCGGTTTTTTGCACGCAAATTATGTATTTTGATCTTTGATTGTTCTATGATGCGTTTCTTCGTCGAATTAGCACAACAATTGCCTGCAGCCCTGTTTAATTACCCATAAATTATGCATGAGTTCCCCCAAAAAATCCCTCCCCAACTATACCCTGGGTTTTCACTGAGCTGGGGAATCCAACCCAACTACCCCCCCCCCCCCAATTACAGGTATGACCATAGTTTTTGGCTTAGGTTCACCAAGTCACACCAAAAACGTTTCAGATTATGTACGTATAACAATTCCATGGGCACAAACATGCTCAATGAAAAAAACACGTATGCAATTCGCACAATCTCCATGCAAGAGCGCGCGCCTAGAGCTTCTGCTCAATGCTTACCCCAGGCCTCGTCCACCACCACCACCGCCTTGTCTGAATCGATCGCGGTAGTCGCTCTCGTAGCGGCCGTTGTTGCTCCGACTGCCAGACGAGCTGGGCATCACCATGCTTTGGAAGCTGCAAACCAGAGACGAGAGACGAGTGTGCTCCAGCCATTCCCACAACGCAGTACGTTTCAATGGTTGATCGCAACAAGGCGTCCACACTGACAGTGAATTGATTAACTAGACGCAATTGATTAGACGAAGTCCTCAAAGTAAAACGCCCACGCGCAAGCTACAAACGAGGCTCACACGTAGAAGATAAACGCCCAAATCGCCGCAAAGAAGCCCAGGATTGAGGAGAGCCCTTGAAATCCCTTCGATTCCTTGACAGTTCCATCTAAAATGGATCAAAATTGCTGTCAAATTATTATTATTCACAACAATTCGTCGTATTGTGTACCTGAAGAGATGTACGGCATATTTATATATTGGGTAGTGTGTTGAGGGATCTCGCGTTTAGTGTTGTTTACAGCGTTAATTCAGAGCGTGACATAAAATTTCATTTTGTATTTATAATGTTTAAAGCAGGCAGATGGGAGGATGGGAAGGGGGGAGGATTTTTTGAGAAATAATTATTTTGAAAATTGCGACTACGTCATCAGTTTCTGGGAAATCATATTTCATTGTGCCATTGTGCCGAGAGAAACGCACCATAATATTTTACATGCGTCAGTACTCGATGCTCAGCGGTAAAATCCTAAAATAGTGCGTCACACGTTACAATTCTTTCAACAGTTTGTTTTATGTATCTTTTATTTGTATTTTATTTGATGGCTTAGGCTTAGGTACGCACGCGCAAGCATGCATGCACGCGCTGCATGCACACTCACTCATGCATGCCCGCTTGCACGCACGAGCACACACGCACGCGCTCAAACACGCACGCACGCGCGCAGGCACGCACCGCGCGGGCACCAAGCACGCGCGCACGAACGCACGGGCCTACACGCACATGCATGCGTGCAGGTGCGCACGCGCGTGCACCGTGTAGGTGCGCACGCACACGCGCGCACACACAGCTAGGCTCATACAAATCTAAACCTAAAGCCTGAGCCTAAGCCCAAGCCTTAGGCCTAAGTCTGATCAGTTATTGTAGAACTGTTCTCAAATGTGGTGGTGGTCGCGGTCTTTTGGTCTCCTGTCATTGAGCACTTGAGCAATAACGCATTTTATTATTTTGGTGCGTTTCTCTCAGAACAATGGTACAATGAACTATGATTTCCCCAGTTTCTGCTGTTTAATTATAAATTTGGACGCTAAACTTAATCGTATTCATAACAGAATTTCCAAGTGACAGCAAGAGCCACATGTTTCCCGCAGTTCGCAATGTAGCGCTATTACACAACGATGTGCAATGCGCCACAGCTTTTGTACGCTATTTGCACAAGTGCATTTCTCACAGTAGTGGGGCAACAAATCCAGCATTGACAGTTGTGCATTTGGAATGCAATGTGTTTGAATGTTGTTTGAGTTTGCGCATGCTCTGCTTGACACACTTGACACGCATGTTCACGGATATGCACGGTGCATCAGCTATTTATCGTCGGTTTCGTTTGTCGATTGTTTCAGCGTTTTGCTATGATTATGCTTTAGATAGATTGTGTTATGATTATGTTTTGATATGATATCTTTAGATTATGTTATGATTATGTTTTGCTATGATATCTTAGGACAGTGCTTAGGACATGCTTAGGTCAAACGAATTCGTCGCGAAACGCTGAAGTCTATGGCGAAATGAAACCGACAATAGACAAGTGTCCCAGCATACAGACATAACTAGATTGCGGCTGATGATATAACGCCAACCAGCCTCCGCCCCCGCTGGACGCAGCTATAAACAGCTGCTGTTTGTTTGCCTTTCTGCTTTTATTGCCAGCCATCTGGGAAAGGCGTCCGATTTGTCTTTGGCATTCTCCTAGTCGAGTCAAGCCAATTACGCTCGCTGCCAAAGTCGTAAAATTCTGAGCCCTCGAGAACCAGAGCAGGGTGGGTGGGGGGGGGGGGGGTTAGGGGGCTCGAAATCCGCAGCTGTCACGACCGATGTCCGAACCCAAACCAGCATCCGGCGTACGCGTCAGCTGCCACCAACCGCTATGTACGTGCTGGAATTGCGTCGCGGCGCGTCTTTTGGGAAATGGGCCGGCCCATTAGGTCTGGGTGGGTTGGGGTGGGGGGGAGGGAAGCGTGCCCAGGAACTACGCAAGTGTTGTGCTGGCGCGCTAGTTCGGTTACTGGCTCGACGGCGCCTCTTGTGCTGTGCCTCGGACGGAAGGAGAAGCGAAGCAAGACGCGCCTCACACTGATGATTCGGCTTCTGCTGGAGAGGCGCGTCTCTCCAGCCGGCGGCACTCTCCCCGAAATGGCCAGATGGCTTCGCAGCGGGCCGCGGAATACATTTTGCTGGCGGGCGGGCGGCGCGACAGAAGCTGCTTCTTCGTTCGCCTCCTCTCACACTCCATTCCCCCCTCCATCGAGACGACGCTGCGGCGGCGCTGGCAGGGGTTCCGTTAGCGTTATTGATTGCGCGGTTGCCCCAGCAGCGGGTCGCACCCCCAAGCAGAGTTTGTGCGTTCGTGTCGCGCTGTACGTCCCCCATCGTCGCAGCGCCGGGGCCCTCCCGCCGCCACCTCTACCTGTAGGAGTCGAGTAGACACAGCCTGGTGGTTGGACGCTGTCTCTCTTTCTCTCTCTCTCTCTCTCTCTCGAAAGAGAGCGCCCGGAGCGAACGAGTGAAAGGTGTGAAATTCGCAGCGGCGACGGCGGCGACGAAGCGCGTTCCCATTCTCTCCGCAGCGCCGACGGGCTGCGACCCCGCCGCCGCCGTAGAGACGCGGCGGCAATGGTTTGAGTCGAGTGGGCGTTCGAGGCGGCGGCAAGGCGACACGAGAGTGCCGCCGCTCGCGCACGCGCGCGCAGACACAGTGGCTCGGCCAAAGGAGAGAGGCGGCGACGGCGGCGACTGACGTCAAGCTCGTCTCCTCTCGTCTGGTCCAGTCATGACGATGGTGGAGCCTTCGATGGACAGTCAGCTCTCCAACGAGAGTCGGAACAGCGCCAAACGGTCGGTCTTTTGGAGCCTCCCCGGTGGCTGGCTGTCTGTCTCTGCTTTTCCGAGAGGATTGATGGCTGCGGTCGCGGCGAGAGCAGTCGATCGGTCACTTTCGCGCGCGCCCCCGCCCTCCTCACCCACCACGACAGATGCTCATTTGGGAGGCGAAATTGGGTGGATGGGCGAGGGGGAGGGGGACAAGCGGTGCCAGCTGGCAGCTCTGTCCACTCCACTCGGAGGGACGACGGGCGGCGCTAGCGGATTAGCTTAGCGGTCAATCCTCAGTCTTCACTTTTGGAAAGGACCACCGCCAAATTTCCTTGCGTGGGCGCTGCAACAGCAAGTGAAGTCGAAAATTCAATAGTCCCTCTACTGACGTATCGACGCAACTGCCAAAAGCCGGCGGCGGTTCTGTCTCCCCCGGGGGGCTGGAGAAAACGAAGCGAAGCAGCTGTCGGAAAATTTTCACCGGAATGACTTCGACAGCCGTCAAGGTTGTCAAGTCGGCAGCGACCGAACCCGGCGCGGAAGCGGCTAAGACCACGACTTTAGAGCGAATTTCCGCGAAAGTTGGCCAGTTCTACAAAAAGTGCGCAAGGCGGAATGACCTTTGAGTTCAATCCGATTTTGCACTAAATCTCTTATTCGCGAGTGCTGCTCTCATTGCTAATTGGCGCCCACATAGTGCTGTCTGTGTGTTATTCAAAAAAGGTTACGGGACTATGGTTCGTAAATTATAAAAGATTTATACTCTGCATAGTCATACATTGCATTAACAATGTCTGGTGTACATTGCACGCTCCACAAAGGTCACTTTACTTGCAAGGTACGGTACGAATATAAGTTCGTGTAGAGCGAGTACAATATTCCAAAATGTGAAACACCATGCTCTTCTCAATTTGCCTTCCGACGGAGCTGTCAGAACCAATTCGGGGTGCATGTATGTATACAGATATAGCTTCCGGTGCTTGTGTGCCCTACTGCTGCTGCGGGCAGCGGTCCAAGTCAATCCGTTTGATTGCTTCGCGTTCACCTCCCTCTCTCCAGCCCAACCCTCGACCATGTTCCAGGGTCAGCTTCGGCGCCGGTGGCAACAGGAGCGGGGAACTCACCGAGACGTTTCTCTATGAGAAAGACACGAGCACCTATCTCGACAGGCTCGACAATAGCAACGTCGTAGGAGCGCAGCCCATGCGGTGAGCATATGTACGAACCAAACATGAAGATGCCTGCGTGCGTACGTGCGTGCGTGCGTGCGTGCGTGCGTGCGTGCGTGCGTGCGTGCGTGCGTGCGTGCGTGCGTGCGTGCGTGCGTGCGTGCGGTTTCCACGCGCTTGTCTGCTGGCGGGGTAGCGCTTCATTTGTCTCTGGCTCGACACGTTTCGTTCCATTCCGACAATAATCCCTTGCGTTCGTCCGGTCTGGTTTCCAACAACCCCCAGGGCCGACGACGCCGCGCTGCAGACAGACAGCGCGGCCTTGTTTCGTTCTCTGCGTCGCGCGATCCGTGCGCCGTCCATTCGTTCATTAGCGTCGGGCGGCCAGCCTGCGTGTGTTTTCGTTTCGTTTCTGCCTTTGGAGTGGCGCGAGCGCCACCGAAAGAGGGGGGGGGGAGATGAAAATATTCTCGGGGTTGCGATACTGGCGTCGCTGACGACGACAGTCGAATCTGGTTCTTCTGCCTCTCCCTTCTTCCGTCCCCTCTCCCTGCCTCGTCGTCCAGGGCAGCTCAAAAAGCTCGCTGCCTGCTTCTTCGCCATTTATTGGGCGGAAGACGGAGCGGAGTCGGACCGCGGCTCGGGAGAGGAGAAGAGAAGAGGAGAAGACCCGCTCATTTTATTAGCGGCGCGCCTTTATCCGCCGATAAAGCGCCGCCTCGTCTTCTGGCGCTGGTGTCTAGACGGCGCCAGAGGAGACTCGTTCTCGGCTGTGTCCCATCTCGGCCTAAAACTGTCCGGCATACGTCGATTCCCAAGGATCGATTGTTTGCCCGCCTCGCTGTCGCAATTTATACGTCCGTAGGACATTGTGCAGCCGTGTATCGATCGGTGCTTCGAGTCAAGTCGCTAATGAGCGCGGTCGCTAGGCGCTGCTGCCTAGGCCCGTCCTATGTCGCTTGATCCGGGATTAGCGAGACGGCATTCGCGATTACACGCGTTGCTTTCCTCCACCCCCTGCCAGCCGTTCCTAGACGCTCTCGCTCGAGCCGCTGCTGACAACCCGCCGCCGTCGTCGTAAAGCTTCGCAGGCCTCTCCTGGATTGTTCGCGAGGATTCCGCTGCAGCATGGCAGCTGTTGTTGTCGACAGGTAAGCCTCTTTCCGACACGGGGTTTGCAGGCCGCAGCGAACACACAATGCGAAGGGTTGCGTTGCGTTGCGTCGAATTACCACCGCGGGCCAACGTTCCACACCACTGTCTGTTACTTACTCGCCATTGAAATCGTGTCGGCGCGAGCCGACTGGTGGGTAATTTGGGCCTGTCCCAGTCTACTTGTGGCGGCGGCAGCGTCCATCCAACTCTCCTCGTCTGTCTACCACCAGTCGCAGCCGGTGGCGGGCCAGCCGCGACGGCGCTGGCGGCCGCAGATGCGCTCCCGTGCAATTTTATTAGGACGACACGCTGGCGCCATATCGATTTTTCTCGTGCGCCGGAATGAGTGAAGGAGGGGGGCCTTGGGGGGGGGGGGTTGGGTAGTAAGCCCACTTGCCAGCCAGCTTCCCCTCCCCCTAAGCCAGCGATGGGAGCGAAGCGAATGTGTATGCCCAGCAGCCAACTCTTTTCGCTTTTCCCTGTGCCGCTCGCTCCCCCCCCCCCCACTCCCCTCCCTCCCTCCCTCCCACTCAATTGCCTCCCTCCCGCTCCTGCCTGAGTCAGAGCGGTCAGGAAATTGTGCGGCTGTCCGCTAGCTCAACCCGTCGCCTCCTACTAGTCTATGAATGTGCGCGCGCAGCATTGCCGTCCGTTGTGCCAGCGCCTTTTTTTCGTAGACCATTGAGAGAGCAGAGCAACCATACGATTGGCCGCACCACCACGCTATCGCTTTGATGAAGCGATAGTGTGCAGTGGATAGGCGATTTGCATAATCGGCGCTCTGTTGTTGTCTTCTGCTAAAGGGCACTCATCGAAAATGCAATAGCCAGCATCTGTCAGCCTTGCTTGATGGCTTGATGTTGCAGTGTAGCACTTCTTTGTACCCATCTACTAGTCGCGAATATGTGAATTGCAGTTTTCGCCTGATGATAGTGCCAGGAATTATCGCAAGCATATCCTATCAGATCAGTGCGATTTATGAGCAAGCATAAGTATAAGTTATACTTAGCAGCCAGTGGCCACTGCAGGCGCAGCATAATCATGTTTTCATTGCATTTTGTTCAACTAGTAGTTGTTGTGTGGTGTAATTAGTGTTTTGAGGAAGTGTAGTGCGCTTTCCAAATGGACAAGAGTGCATGCATGTAAAATAATCATCGTACTTCGGCTTTGAGAGCTGCTTTGAGAAAGGGCTGGCACTTCAGAATTAAAATGCCAAAAATGCCTGCAATGATGCCATTGACGGCTTTGGCATCCATGTTTCCATGTTTGTCATGTCTACTGCTGACACTGTGTTCTGCAAGGGTTAAGTGTGTCAGCTGTACGTAGGTGACGCGTGCTCAATTCTCATAATCCACCCAGTTGTTTAGCACAGACGCTTGTGGTTGCGTTGCGTAATGCGCTGTATGAGTGATTGTGTGTGCGTGTGATTAAGTGTGAGTGTGTCTGATTTGGATGCTTCTTTTTCTCTCTCTTTATGGCTGCCACAAAGTGAGTGAAACACACTTTTCTGCACGTTTACCACGTGCAATACCATGCGCTTTGCGTTACCAACTGCCTCGGTTTAGCCACTCTTCGGACGAGCCTCCAGCCAAGGTGAAGGTGACGAGCTCCCAGTCCGACTATCCCAACCCAATCAGGCCGCCAGCGTCTCTGAACTACGAAGCAGCCGACGGCGTCATGCCCGCGCCCGTCTCCAGTCCTCCGCTGCCACAAAGGTGGGTCCCTCCACCTACCCAAGCTAACACATCTCTGTATCTGGGTCAGGACGAGTGGGGGGAGGGCGTAGAGGCTACAATGGCGAATTTTTGCTCCAAAATAGCGCCAATTGGGGTCTTACAGTAATTGCGATATTTCTATTTCAGTGTTTACGGCAAAAAGCACTGCAGCGGATGAAGAACAACACACTTTTGTCACAGCTTGAATCGCCTTAGAAATGGGCATGGGGGTGGGTGGGTTTGACTTTCTGAGGTCTGCGGTTCTGAGGAGGACTGAGGTCATCCCCTGTTGTAGGTATACCTAGCCTGCAAGGGTTTTGTACATGAGATGTATTGTGAGACCCATGAGCCTGCATGTATGCACGCACGTATCCAAGGTTACTAATGCACAACCAGTTCTCCTTCAGCCTGGCCAAGGATGAAGAGAACCCCTTCCGGCCAGAGGGCGAGCTTAGTCATGTTGTGGATCCCATTGTCGATGCCTACAAACACCGGCCATTTCCTGAGACTGACCATTCACCAAACGCCTCCTCCTCTCAGCCAGAAGTTGAAGAGAGCAGGATGGAGCTCAAGCGTGAAATACAGGTCCAGAGCATGCCAGATGGATCCACAACCACAACCACCATGGTCACCACTGTAAAAACCACTGGTCAGCGGAGCGACCCAGATGGACTGCCATCAAAGAACAACGACCCTCTCCTACAACAGCACAACCAGTCTTCTGGGAAGGCTCAAAAGGCAGGCACAGTTGAGCTGGTCCACCTGGAGGAGAAGAAGCGCAAGTGCTGCTGCGTCGTACAATGAGCAGGGTGGCAAATTTAAAGAAGAATATTTGAATTTCCTGTGCGACTGTTGCTCTCCGGTGAAATGGAGATTTCAGTCAACAGAGAGGAGAGGAATTGCTGAGGACAGACCACATGTTGTGATAGGCTGCGCTGCTGCTACCATGCTATATCGCGCTTTGGGCCCTATGTAATCTAACTTATATATCTGCAATTTTCTATGTTTTTGAAATTCGCTTTAATTGTGCCCCCTCCCCCAGGCACCGTGCAACTAAGCTTCTCATTGTTGCATGATGGTTTCGTTTCGTACATGTATTTGCAATTGGTTGACGCGGTTTATGCGTTTTCTGGCGCATGGCTAACCTGGGTGTATCTGAGCCCCTGTTGTTGCTGCTACCATACTACATACCTATACCGAGAATTGCGGATGTACCTACATGATGATTGTCCCTTGTACGTTTGGCGTGTGACGTTGTATCGTACGCACAAAGAATTAATTGGTCATTACACTGTTGTAGCAAAGATTAGGTTATTGTTACGAATGCCACGCACTGTTCAGTACCCAAGCCGTTCTGTCGCGACACAACCGAGAATTCAGCACTGGCGCGAATTCCTCATTGGACGGCACACGCCATCGATCTTTTCGCTTTTGGCGCGCTTTTTTTTATGGGGAATTCCCGCCATTGAACCGTTTAATTTGGCGCGCTACAGTAGTCCAGAGGCCTGTTTGGTTAGCGTCTCTCTAGGGTGGAGAGAGTCATGTTGTCGTTTCGAGTATTGTGCGGAGGCGCGCCAGAGACGGCAAGTAGAGTCCGATATTTTTTGAATTCTGCTACAGAAATTCCTGGCCCGTTGCCATCTCTGGTGCGCCAGCGCCCTTGCTGCTCGCGAGTCAGTGCGTGCGTGCGTGCATCTGTCCGTCTGTGAGTGCAAACGCCCCCCCCCTCCCACCGTTCGCTGCCCCCTCTGAGACGAGTCCACAACGAACGACCAGTGTTTCAATGTCACAAATTTGCGTGTATATACGCACAGTATGCAATGCAAGCTGCTGCAACCGCCTCTGATGTGCGGAATCGTCCGCTTTCACGCCGGCAGTGCACAGTGCATTGCATATTTCTTCAACCAACAACAAGAACAGCGCGGCGAGGAGCACTTGGGCGATCCAAATCTATTGATGGACTGCGCATTGCAGACGGCTGACTAAAGTGAGGACATTTCTGGAGCCACTGATCAATTTGTTTTTTTTTTTCCATTGGACCGATTACTGACAGTCTTTGACGAGAGTGGTGCACTCATTAAACTTGCCCAGCTCCAATTCCAGTACGTCCCCCTGAGCCGTTCCTGCGGGAGCATAGAAGATGTTGATGTCGTCGACGCCGCAAGCGCCGCGGTTGGGGAGAATCTGATCGCAGGCGATCACCAGCTGCAGAAATCGATAAATCGATGGTGCGCTTTGAAAAAGGAGGCGTGCGTGCGTGCGTGCGTGCAGCTGCGCGCCGCCGCCGCCGTCCACCTTATTGGTGCCGGCGCGGCAGATGAAGCCGACTTGTTGCCACTCGCGTTTGGGATAGTTGCGGGTGGTCGTGTAGGGGCAGTTGTCGAGATTGTCGCAGCAGAGACGCAGCTCCATGCCCGAGGTCGCGACCCAGATGTAGGCGGTGACGATGAGGTCGATCGTCTGCAGCTGGAACGGGTCCGACTCCAGCACCGCCCAGAGGTCTTTGTCCAGCACGGAGCCCAAGTACAGCTGGCCCTCGACTAAACGACAACGAGCGGGCAAGAATGCCGTGGACTAAAGTTGCAGGGTTTCAACATCATGCTGGTGTTGTTTGCAAATTGTTCGCCCCACCCGCCTGTGTCAGCTGCTTGCCCGTAGGGTTTACCTACAGACAGAACTGCGTCTACAAGGCCGCACCGTGCCTTACCGTACTTTCTACGGTACTCCGTGTATCGTGCATCGTGCGGCGTGCACTGTCTAGGTACGCGTACAGCGTAGTGCCAGCAGTGTAGGGACACGTACCTTTAGGGGAGCTAAATAAAGCAGGGGGGGGGGGGTAATTGTAGGGTTTACGGTACATATGGTGAGAGATGTCGTAGTAGAGAAAGAAACAAGTGAACACAAAGAATAAAAGAGGAGGCTCACACGCGTCTCTGGGCGAAGTGATTCTGGGTCCGATGGGTCCTGATGAGATGTCGAAGGTCGAGACGTACCTGGGATTGACGTCCGGCGGCGGCGTTGGCTTTTTCTTCCAAACACTCGTTCTGTTGCACTCGTGGCCCTCTAGAGAAAGTGAACTGAACAGTGAAATAAAGTAAATCGACGCGTAAAGCAAAAAATGCAATAGAGAGGTTCGTCGGTTAAAAAATGCTTGTATTACAATTGCATTCGTCTGAACTACGGTACTAGGTCGTATGTCTCGCCATCTATAGCGTGCGTGCGTGCGTGCGTGCCGGCGCGTGCGTGCGTTCGTTCGTGCGTGCGTGCGTCCGTGCGTGCATGCTTGTGTGCATGCGTGCAAGCTGGCGTGCGTGTGTGTGTGCGTGCCGGTGATGGCGTGCGTGCGTGCGTGCGTAGCCGTGCGTGCGTGGCGGCGCGTGCGTGCGTGCGTGCGTGCGTGCGTGCGTGCGTGTGTGCGTGCGTGCGTGCGTGCGTGCGTGCGTGCATGTTCGGCCCTGAAAGGAGAGGCAAGACTGGCCCCGAAACGCACTCTCCATGGCCTTCTCCTCGTCGCAGGCGGCCAGGGCGTTGCAAACCTTGGATATTTCCGGCACGCAGCGAGGCGTCGGCGTTCGCGGCGGCTGGGTCACGGGCGCTGAAGGAACGCGACGTTCCAACACTCACGCACGCGCGAGCGCGCACGCACGCACGCACGTACGCACAAACGCACGCACGCACGCACGCACAAACGCACGCACGCACACGCAGGCACGCACGCACGCGCACACGCACGCACGCACGCACGCACGCACGCACTGACGCTTGGTTGAACTCACCTGGGCACGGCGTAAACTGCACAGAAATGTCGTCAACGAAGGCGATGCCCCCTTTCGTGTCGGGGAGTGAATTGGCGACGATCACAATCTGCGACAGCAAATTCTTGACTCTAACTTTCTAGTTAAAGTTTTCAATGTTCTATGTACACAGTGAATTTTAAATGTGTACAGTATTTCCAGACCTCAAACGCCTCCCCAGGCGGCATGCTCGCCGTGAAGGGTCCGGGGTTGGCCGCGTTGATTTGCTTGCAGTGAGTCAGCGACGCTCTGTGATAGTCGCTGACAAACGCTTCTCTGTAGCACAGCTTCACGTCGATGTAACCGGCGAGCCAAATTCTGAAAAACAAGCACGCTTTTTTCTTAGTTACAGAGACACACGCTGCTGTTTTTTATGGAAATTACTTACCACTCACTAATTTGAAAAAGAAACGTGCGAAAGAGCTGCATCTCAAAACCTGGATTCATCTGTCACTAGTCGTACAATGACAAAACCATATGACATGCCACCTTTTACACTTTGCACAGGTGTCCCAGAATGTTTGTTGATTTGACGCGCTTGTACTACGACGAGAATATGAACCTACAGTACGCAGCGTGCTGGATTCTAGCGATCCGTTCAATCTCATGCAAATATATCCAAATTCACACTTACTTGAACGACACCTTGACTTCCTCGTCAGTGCAGACGACCGGACAGGACACCAACTGCGCCGTGAAGTCATTTTGAGAGCCCACCGTGTTCACTGCGAAGAATGCGCCTTCTGAACGTTCTTAGTTAGTGCGTTCCCACTCACGGTACGAAGGCGTATGTCGCCGCTACCCGGTGCCATATTGGTGTTGAAAATCTTCCGAAAGACCACCGGATCCATGACGCCGCTGGCGCTGGCGAATTCGAGCCGGTCGAAGGCGGGCTGGGCGTTCTTCCAGCAGCAGAAGACGTCCAAGGAACAGTCCAAGCCGCCCACCTTCGCGCCTCGACCCGCGCTGAGGTAGTAGACTGAAGCGGAAGGAAGTGCGATCGCTGGATCGTGAATCGCAAAGGACTGTCGCAAATGAATCGCAAAGCAAAGGGCAATACATATCCGATACCAGTCCCATTGTATTGTAAACCGACGACCGTTGTACAGTGTATGTGTAGTGTACTAACTAACTTCTCTGTTAAATTAGTCATTACTAATATACTCTCTTTTCCAAGTCGACAGTGGCACATTAAATAGCTCCGTTCGCTCGCGTGTCACTTCCGCTCATCGTGCTTGGGATCACTGTAGTGTCGTTGCCAACACTACAGTATGTATGTGCATAGAGCGCGAACACGGCAAAGAAACGTTCAAAGAACTCACACGCGGAGTTGTAGTCCTGCAGAATCAACTCGTCGCCAAAGACGCCTGCAAAGTTCACCAGTTTCTCAAGCCTTAACCTTCAATTCTCTTCAACTTTCAACTTCAACTACAATTCAACTACAAGTCTACAATTCAACTTCAGTACTTAATGAAAGTCTCTCTGCCAATCTCTGCGCCTACTCTGCAAAAAGTTGGCCGCCGCTTGTGTTGAGAGCAGCAGCAGCGGCAGTGTGCAGATGGCGCCAGCAGAGTGGTAGGCACGCGTCATGAGGGATGTATCACGCTCGCTTTCAGGTAGTTGTGCCTTTTAGTTGGCGCGTCGACGAATGTACACATTGGCGTCGCGCCTCTCTTTAGCATTTCCGTTGTGCGCGCGCCCGCGCGCGCGCGTAAATCAGCCAGCCGAGAAATCGAAACGTCGTAGGAAGTGGGCGCTCGCGCACAATGGAGCGTTCGAATAGTTGTCGCGCAAAATTGAAGCGAAACTTGTACCGGCACGAGAGGTGTAATGGGATTTCACACGGTAGATCTCTCCGCGCACGAATTTTAAAGTGTGGGCGGCTGAAAGCACGATTGTAGGTCTGGCAGAAAGAAAACGATGGAAAGTGGCGCAACGGAGCAAGCAAATTGTTCTATGCGAGAAGAATTTTCAAGTTCGCTTGCGCTTATACCCTGGCACCTCCCTCCCCCCCCCCCACCGGTCGCTGCCCCCTCTGAGACTAGTCCACAACGAACGACCAGTGTTTCAATGTCACAAATTGGATGTACAATACGCACAGTATGCAATGCAAGCTGCAACCGCCTCTGATGTGCGGAACCGCCGGGTTTCAAACCGGTAGTGCGCAGTGCATTGTATATTTCTTCAACCAACAACAAAAACAGCGCGGTGGAGCACTTGGGCGCTGAAATCTATTGGCGGACTGGGCACTGACGACTGACGCAAGCAACGCGACGTATGTATAAACTGAGTGCGTTTCATGAGCCATTGGTCAATCGTTTTCTCACCGGACCGATTACCAACAGTCTTTGTTGAGAGTCTTGCACTGTTTGAACATGCCCAGTTCTAATTCCCATACGTCTCCATGGGCCGCCCCTGCGGGAGCATAGAAGATGTTGATGTCGTCGACGCCGCAAGCCCCGCGGCTGGTTAGCGTCTGATTGCAGGCGATCACTAGCTGCAGAGATCCTCAATCGATGGTGCGGTTGGAAGAGGCGTGCGTGCGCGCGCGCGTACGTGCGTACGTGCGTGCGCGCGTGCGTGCGTGCGTGCGTGCGTGCGTGCGTGCGTGCGTGCGTGCGTGCGTGCGTGCGTGCGTGCGTGCGTGCGTGCGTGCGTGCGTGCGTGCGTGCGCGCGTGCGTGCGTGCGCGCAGCTGCGCGCCGCCGCCGCCGTCCACCTTATTGGTGCCGGCGCGGCAGATGAAGCCGACTTGTTGCCACTCGCGTCTGGGATAGTTGCGGGTGTAGGGACAGTTGTCGAGATTGTCGCAGCAGAGACGCAGCTCCATGCCCGAGGTCGCGACCCAGATGTAGGCGGTGACGATGAGGTCGATCGTCTGCAGCTGGAACGGGTCGGACTCCAGCACCGCCCAGTGGTCTTTGTCCAGCAGGGCGCCCAAGTACAGCTGGCCCTCGACTAAACGACAACAGCGGCGGCTTGTTAGAAAGTCGTGAGGTTGATTTACATAGTTCCAGCTTCCAGGTCAAGATCATGTTCGTGTTATTTGCAAGCATCCGCCTGTGTCAGCTGCTAGTCGGTAGCCTGGTGCTACCGTGCTGATCACAACGGGTTTACCTACCTACAATAAAAAAAAACATCCGTCGCTGACTGCGGATATGCGTGCAAACAGAAAAGTGTCAGCGTCAGGCGAAGGCTGTACACATTGTATGAAGAGAGGGCGTGTGCGCAGTCACACGCTGCGTCTACAGACCTCACCGTGTGTACCTTGCGTACTGTCTACCGTACTCCGTGCCGTCTGCCGTGCACCTGCGCACAGCGTACTGCCAGCGATCATGTGATGCAGCGTACACACACATGTACCTATACCCTGCACACTGCACAAAGAACGAAAGAGGAGGCTCACACGCGTTCCTCGGCGAAGTGATTCGGGGTCCGATGGGTCCCGAGGAGACTTCGAAGGTCGAGACGTAACTGGGATCGACGAGGGCCGGCGTCATTGGCTCCTTCTTCCAAAAACTCGTCCTGTTGCACTCGTGACCCTCTGGAGAAAATGAACTGAATAGCGAAATCTAACAAAAAAATTAAAGACAAATAAAGCAAAAAAATGCAATAGAGAGGCTCGTCGGTTTGTCCGTTCGGTCGCTCGACTCGATTATTGACGAGGCAGTTGGGGGAGAGCTAACAAGTGCCGTATAGGTACTACCTACATTGTTGTGCAAGGTATCTCGTCTGCACTACTGTATAGGTCGCACGTCTCGACATCCCTAGCTGGCGCGCGTGTTCGGCACTAAAAAGAGACGCAAGATTGGGCCAGAAACGCACTCTCAATGGTCTTTTCCTCGTCACAGGCGGCCAGGGTTTTGCAAACCTTGGAAATTTCCGGGACGCAGCCAGACGCGGGCGGCCGCGGCGACTGGGTCACGGGCGCTGAAGGAACGCGACGATACAGCGCGCGCACGCACGCACGCACGCTGGCAGGCACGCATGCACGCACTCACGCACGAACGCACGCACGCACGCACGCACGCTTAGTTGAACTCACGTGGGCACGACGTAAACTGCACCGAAATGTCGTCGACAAAGGCGATGCCGCCTTTCGTGTCGGGGAGTGAATTGGCGACGATCACGATCTGCGACAGCAAATTCTTGAGTGTAACTTTCAGTAGTATTCTACCGGAATGTACCATTTACTGGGAACCGTCAATTTGCCCAAATGGTAAGCAAGTTCTTCATTCGTGCCGTTCCAGGAGGGAGGGTACAGGTAATTGCATTTTTGTATACGCCAATGGCATTATTGTTTGTTTGCGTCACGTTACGTTACGTTACGGTATATATTACGGTTTACGTAAAATGTTTACTTACCGTATTTCCGGACCTCAAACGCCTCCCCAGGCGGCATGCTCGCCGTGAAGGGTCCGGGGTTGGCCGCGTTGATTTGCTTGCAGTGAGTCAGCGACGCTCTGTGATAGTCGCTGACAAACGCTTCTCTGCAGCACAGCTTCACGTCGATGTAACCGGCGAGCCAAATTCTGAAAACCGTGCACTCTGTTTTGTTAGTACAGACAGACCACAGAGACACACACTACTGTTTTCTAGCGGCATGGGAAGACCGAGACCGAGACCGATCTAAAGTCTACTACGACGAGAATATGTACCACAGTACGCAGCGCGCTGGATTCTAGCGCTCCATTCAATCTCATGCAAATTTATGCAAATCCACACTTACTTGAACGACACCGTGACTTCCTCGTCGGTGCAGACGACCGGACAGGACACCAACTGCGCCGCGAACTCATTTTGAGAGCCCACCGTGTTCACTGCGAAGAATGCACCTTCTGAACGTTCTTAGTTAGTGCGACCCACTCAAGGTACGATGTCGCCGCTACCCGGTGCCATATTGGTGTTGAAAATCTTCTGAAAGACCACCGGATCCATGACGCCGCTCGCCCTCGCGAATTCGAGCCGGTCGAAGGCGGGCTGGGCGTTCTTCCAGCAGCAGAAGACGTCCAGGGAACAGTCCAAGCCGCCCACCTTCGCGCCTCGACCCGCGCTGAGGTAGTAGACTGAAGCGGAAGCGATTCTGATTGCTGGACCGTGATTCGCAAAGGACTAGCAGTGCGAAGTCAAGTCAAGGCGGTGGACAACGGAACCCACGGAGCAATAGATACCCGATACCACCGGTCCATTGTATTGTAAACCGTTGATCGTTGTACAGTGAACAATGCGAAAACAGGTACATAGGCGGCGTTCGTTCGTTCGTTCAAAAACGTTCCCAAAACGCACACGCGGAGTTGTAGTCCTGCAGAATCAACTCGTCGCCAAAGACGCCTGCAAAGTTCACCAGTTTCTCAAACTTCAAACTTCAATACTCTTCACCTTTCAATTTCAATTACAATTCAATACAATACAAGCGCGTCTGCAATCTCTGCGCCTACTCTGCAAAAAGTTGGCCGCCGCTTGTGTTGACATCAGCAGCAGCAGTGTGCAGATGGCGCCAACAGAGCAGTAGGCACGCGTCATGAGGGATGTATAGTACACTCGGTTTTAGGTTGTTGTGCCTTTTATAAGTTGTCGCGTCGACGAATGTACACATTGATGTCGCGCCTCTCTCCGCATTTCCGTTGTGCGCGCGCGCGCGCGTAAATCAGCCAGCCGAGAAATCGAAACGTCGTACATACATACATAGGTAGGAAGTGCGCGCACAGACAGTGGAGTTGCCGCGCAAAATTGAAGCGAAGCTTGTACCGACACGAGAGGTGTAATGGGATTTCACACACGGTAGATCTTTAGGCGCACGAATTCTAAAGTGTGGGCGGCTGAAAGCACGAATGTAGGTCTGGCCTAAGGAAAACAATGGAAAGTGGCGCAACGGAGCATGCAAATTGTTCTAGGCGAGAAGGATTTTTCAAGTTCGCTTGCGCTTATGCCCTCGCACTGCGTGACCACTGACCACAGCCTATTGAAAATTGTTCGCTTACATCGCCGGCACGTTGTGCTCTATGCGTGTAACACATTCAATTCAGACCCAAAGAACCTCGATATCACAACAGAACACGTTACGATAAAAAATACGCTCTCCCAGAACCAGCGGTCGAAGTCACGCCCGAATCGTCACGCCGTATCGATTTTCTCCGCGGTCACATGACCTTGTGCTCTGCGATGGTCCTATTGCAGTTGGGGCAGGTGTGCGTGGCGTCCTTGATGGGGTCAATGACCAGGGGCACCCAGCAGCAGAGGAAGGTGACGCAGGTGACGAAGCCGAGCACGAACAACGCCGCCACCAACACGTAGACCAGCACGCCCGGCTGCAGCGTCACGCGGGTCGTCACCTGCGCCTGGAAGGGACAGAGAAGCGATCGTCGGACCGACGGACGTACATACATGTACATATACGCACGCACGTACAAACGCAGCGATGGACGCGCGCACGCACACGGATGGACGGACAAGCGGCCCTGACGGACGGACGGACGGACGGACGGACGGACGGACAAGCGGCCCTGACGGACGGACGGACGGACGGACGGACGGACGGACGGACGGACGGACGGACGGACGGACGGACGGACGGACGGACGGACGGACGGACGGACGGACGGACGGACGGATGGACGGACGGATGAAGCCAGCGGACGGACGGACATTCGAAGCGAAGCCAGCGAAGCACATTACATTGCAGTGAGGACAGACACAGGCGACGGGTAGGGCGGTCTTGAAATTCGGAGCCATCTGCATTGGCGGCTGCGAACCCACCAGCACGGCTGGAGGCACCTCTTGCGGCACTGCGTAAGTCGTTGGTATGTAATCAGTACTGTACGGCTGGAATACATTGTAGAGTGTCCCCCCCAATATACATGTACCCTATTATGATTTGTTTCTATTGTTTGACACGTTCGGTTGCTGCATGCGTCTTCACAGTTACACACATCAATCCCAAACAAAGGCACTTCAACCTGTGCAAATACGAATTAGGACGCACCAGGTTGTTTGGGTGGCATCGGCGGCTGGCTCTCTGGCTGACCCTGGGTCGTGTAGACGGGTGGGGGCTCTGGCTGACGCTGTTGGAATTCCACTTGTTCAACTGTCACTTGCGTTTGCGGGTAGAGTTCTTGCTCTTGCTGGGGCTGCGCCATTCTGTTGGAGCCTCCCTGTTGTATAGTAAAAGTTCAGTATGGTTGCACAATGCCGGTGTATACCAGCTTATATGGAACGCTAGCCGACTGGCGAGAAAGCGTGACAACCGCAAGCGGTTATCACAGAGTTGTGCACACAGAATACAGTGATGTCCCGAAGCTAAGGGCAATTTGCTCTTTGTGAGAGACAAAATAGTGGAGGGTTGTGTTCGGACATTACGGTGGGTGCGAGCGTAGGACGCTGGACACTTCCTTCCTTGGACCGGGTGAGTAATCGGATGGGTCTCTCCGAAAACGTCAAGTGTCACCTTGCATAAATGACGAATCTAACGCGAACGCCCAACAAGACCAATAGAAGTGTTTATTGGTCCTTCGTGTCCCCAGTGTACAAGGGTATGCGAATTACCTATTCTTGATGGACACACTCGATCGAGCATTTCCCTTTCAATGGATTCTCTCGTGCCGTCGCTGCCCTTTATTACAGATGGCGTTCTTCGGAATGTCTTTGGCTAATTATGTGTGGATTATTATGGGCTATGATTTTTTCTACCCCTTGGACAAATGCAAACTACCCCACTGAATGCAATGTCACTACCCCCTAAATAAAACGATTTACCCCCTAATTGCCACTACCCCCTGAACAAATAAAACTACTCCTCCAAATGAATAAAACTACCCCTCCAAATAATTTCAAGTCCCCTACAAGAAATGCATTTCTGCCCCACGGTCAAAAAAACTACCCATCACCATCCAAATAAATGAAACTACTGCTCCCAACAGATGAGAGTTCCCCCGATTAAATGAACTTGCCCCTAAAATAAATGAATCTCTCAAGCAAGCAAGCGTCACGATTCACGAAGGTCACACGAATGATGGGACTCTGTACGGACGCGACGTAAAGGTCAACTGGAACGGTTTTCCGCTGTTAATAGTACAGTTGGGACCATCGACCACCAGCAAAACGTACCACGCACTGGCCGTGGCGCTCTGCACCAGCGAGGAGACGGCTGACTACAAGTTCCTGCTTCACCAGCTGAACGAGTCTCTGCTGACGCTTGGCTTTCACTTCCAGTTCGACACAGTCGTCGCTGACAACGGACGCTGGACCTAGTGCACATACCCCACTTTCCTGAAGAAATGGTGGTGCAAGCATGTGGCGTGCACAGCTGTCCGTCTTCTCACAAACCAACAACAACAAGTGCGAGCCGCTCTGATCCGTGACGATTGAGTTGGGAATGTCGCTTTCAAAGTCGTTCCATTGACGATTGCACTTAGATACTCATTGCTATGCTTGTTTCGTGTTGATGTTATGTTGATGTTTATGTTACGTTTACGTTCGTTGTTTACGTTCGTGATGCTTGCTTGCGCGAGACGATCATTTATTCATGGTGCAAGTTCATTTATTTGGGGGAAATCTCGCTTGTTGGGAAGGGTAGTTTCATTTATTTGGATGGGTTGTTTTGAGCGCGGGGCAGAAAAGCAATTCTTGTCGGGGTACTTGGAATTTATTTGGAGGGGTAGTTTCATTCATTGGGAGGGGTAGTTTCATTTGTTCAAGGGGTAGTTGCAATTAGGGGGTAAATAGTTTTATTCCGGGGGTAGAGTGACATTGCATTCGGCGGGGTAGTTTGCATTTATCCAAGGGGTAGAAAGTATTTTAGCGTCTATTAACTAGCACACAGGAAGAACGCTTCGACTGAGAACTGAGGCGTAATGCTACCATTAAAAAGCTACTACATGCGCGGAAGCTGTTTTCTCCTAGTAGGTTGGCAGTGGATGTTTCTCTGTTTTCAACACTCTGTGGTCTGATGGTGTTTATTTCTGGGCTGCGTCTGGATCAAACGGGTTCGCCGGCCGTCGCTGCGCGACTGCGGAGCCGCGCTTGCGAGAATCAGTCAATCACGGCCTGCCGCCGGGGTCGACTTGCGCTGGCTGGACGGTCGAGCCGCGAGCGCTGTCAGACGAGTTGATCGGAAAGAGGCTGAAGGCCGCTCTGTCTGTGTGGACGGGGGGGGGGAGGTGCGGACCGGTTGGGGCTGCTGTTCTTCTTATTGGCCGTTCCCGCAGCGCCGCGTCACTTGTCGAGTCAATCACTGGAAGAAAGTTTGGTTCCTCTGGCTGTCATACTCTCTTCTTCGCTCGGTCAAAAGTGCAAAGTGCAATCGATCGCAGTGAGTGATCTTGGCTGTTGAAAGTTGAAGTTGAATCTGTTGAATCCCGATAAGTACAGAGGACCATTACATTTATACAGTGTAACGTAAATCCTCCGATTATGCCATCCACCACAATAGTCTCCCCCCCCCCACTCCAATAGTGCCTACTGGGGTAGGTAGGCACAATGCTGTGCCATATGCTGTGCTTGTGGGGGCACATATCCAGTAGAAACATTTACAGCATTTACAGCTACACTCAATAATAATGAGACGGACGTTTCAGCGACAATTAATGGTAAATCAGTCATTAAACAGAAAAAGTGACTCCCTCCCTTACATACAATAACCAAGTGAAAGAATTCTGCAATTAAAATGAAATATGGAAGCTATTTAAGCTACCTATAATATGTAGGTATTCCTACAAACATTAAGATATTGGAAGTATTTCTTTTCAAATAATAAATGAGCCTCTATGCTTAACGGCCAGACCTTCAGAAGCGAGCAGCAGCTTTGCAAACCTTGTGCAAACCACAGCTTGCAAACGTTCTGTTTAGAAAGCGGCTGTTGCAAAATGACTAGCGCTGTACGCAAGATCACGGCGCTGACTTCTGGAGGCCCGTTTGGTGGTAAATGGCAGAATGCCGTTTAAAAGACCTTGCGGCCGATGGAACCAACACAGCGATAGGCGAGTCAACAACAGCAACAGTAACACTGGTGGACTGCAATTAAGTCGACAGCTAGTGTATGTAGCTATAGTCTGTTGAAAAAGTGGAACAGTGATAGACAACACTGGTAGTGTCAAGAGTGAGTGTGATATACAACATACAATCTTACGGATACTGACGAGGCAATGGGCGTCGATCGGAACAAGGACAACAGCACTGCTTGATTTGCGTAAAGCTGCACTGCGCCTACATTCACCCGCTGCCCGCAGTTTGCGCGACAGTCAAACTAATAGGTTCTGCATTGACATTAAGACGGAACCACGCGGTCGCCTTGCATGCTTTGCCGCTTCACCGATAAGCACCTGCTGCAAAGTGCTCAGAAGTGGTTCAATGTCAGTATGTATAGAAATTGAATAATGTTGAGAATGATATCACCGTTCAGGCGTGAGAACGGCTCTTGTCCATACCTGTAGCTGGGGGGGGGGGGGCTTGAGGGCCCCACTAGTTTTCCAACACCGGACGAGATCGCGAAGCAGGTGCGGCCGTCGAACGACGTCGCCGTTGGGCCGTTGCCGAAGCCGATATTGAGTGGCTGCGTCCACGTCGGGTCGTCCAACGATTGCAGGCGAACGAGTGGTCTTGAGGCCCTTCGCCAGGGAGTGGGAGTGGGCGCCTGCCATCGGTCGGCGGCGGCGCGCTGCGCGCTGGAGTGGCCGTCTTGCTCGTCTCTGCCCATCGGCTTGCGTCGCTGGTGCCAGCTGGAACAACGAAGTGTAGCGGCATATGAGGGCCCTATCTTTGTCTATTGCATTTTGGGAAGTCAACGCAAATCTCGCAGGCTTGCGATTGCAGTTTCAAATTGCATTGCAGGTCGCAGTGGACTTTTTTGGAGACGCGAGTGCGCGATTGCGGATTGTGACTCAATCCGAATCCGCAATGACGGAAGCAACGTTTCAGGAGCGGGTGGTGGTTCCAATTGCATTCTCTGCACTGGAGAGATCGGATTGTATCTCAATCCGAAGTCGGCTGTACAATTTCCTTCTACAGTAATTTTAATCGAATAAGCCTAAGCCTAAGCCTAAGCTACACAATGTAGTGTGAATAAACACCGCTTTACCCGTTTTTCTTGATTATTTCTTGCAGGTGTGGCGCATAAGTCCAATTAAATGGATACTGTAATTGTTTAGTATTAAACCGAGCACTCAAACTCGCGACAAAATGACGAAAAGTCGTGTTGATGAAATAAACGCAAGGACAGTTTTTAAAGTCATTTGGGCGGAGTGCATTGGTACCAACTAGAGATGGTTTTTGAAAAAAAAATCGGTCGTTTTTTTTTTTTAAAAAAAAATTTTTTTTATTTAAAAAAAAAAATTTTCTTTTCTAAATTAAAGGAGGGTTCAGGCGATGTAAGGTGCCATATATTAGTGTAAATAATACCTTGTAGAGGGTGTTTCAGAGCTATTGTGATCCACAAAAGCATTGAATGGCCATACAAATACATAAATAGCTTGCTTTACACCCACAGGTGCACAACAACGTACAATGGTATGTACAAGGTACAACATATATACCACACAGGGAACGTGATGGCATGTACCTATGCCCATATTCTATCCTTAAACGCATAAATGGCCATACAAATACATGAATAGCTCGTTTTAAACGCACAGGCGCACTACAATGTACAATGGTATGTACAATGTACAACATGTATACCACACAGATAATGTGGTGGCATGTACCTACATCCATATTCAATGCTTAAATGCACCAAAGGGCCAAATTTACCACTGTATCAGGCACAATCTTGAAGGGAAGACACAAAACTGGTGAAAAACTAAAGGGAAAACGTAAAATATAGTGAGAAAAACAGACAAATTTCACTTTTTTTTATTAATAAAAAAATTTTTTTATTAAAAAAAGAAAGGTCCCATTTTTTTATTAACTAGCCGCTTCGAACTCAGGACTCCTGCTTGCAAAGTGCTCCAAAGCGGTTCAACATCAATTTGTCTCATGAAATAAAATAATGTTGACAATACTCAGTTGTACAATGATAAATCACTGCAATGATAAAACTGCAAAGTGTTGGAATGCAGGTCAACCAAAGCCAATGCATGTCAACCAACGCATTTGCATGAATACTACAGAATTGCTTGTAACACCCACTCTGTTTTAAATAAATTTCATATCAACACACCCACGACGTAAATTGGAGACATGCGCTGAGGCTCATTTGCAGAAGTGTAGTTTTATTTTCTGTGGTGATGCTATGTGGCGGGCGGGGGGAGCATATGCTTTTCGGTGTGTCTGTTTGTATGTGTTGTATGTTCAAAAACGTTTTGCTTTCGCAACCCAACACGAACAATCCGAAACATGCACAAAACGCGCACACAAAGAAGACCATGAACCGATGCAAGGGGGGGGGGGGAGGGGGGCTGGAGAGAATGGGAGAGCCCGAAAATAGTTTATCGCCCAGAGGCCCCTAAAGGTCGAGTAGCTCAATGACCAATGGGGGGTTGGGGGCGAGAATATGCAGAGATTGTTGCTATATCTGAGAAACCTTTCATCTCTTTTGTCGTTTGTCATTCATCATCAAAAACGTGCTCAGAAGTGATTCAGTATCAATATTTTCATGTCCTCAGTGGTGACTCATCGTCAATACAATGTGTCATAAAACCATGCTGTGAATGCTCAGTTTCAAAACAACAATGACGAATCTTAAAGTGCTGCAGCAAAAGCCAAAGGAAGTCAACCAATGCAACCAATGCACTTCTGCAATACAGGAAAACATTTCACCTTTTTTTGTTGTAACGCTTTATTCTTGCGTCATTACATCTCCAGTCATTACATTCGATAGTAAAAATTAGGCACTATACCATCTTGAGCAGACACACCATAAATCCCATATAGGCAGTGGGCTAATTGTTTTAATCAGCCCTTCAGAGTCTTGACTTTTTTGTAATCTGCATGGTTGCTCACATATGTTCATGCACCTTGATCTGCAGGCGCAGCTAGGATCGCGGTCCGACGCTTCCGATTCCATTCCAGCACGCCGTGGGCGGGCGGTTTTCGGCGGGCTTGGGCTTGTGGCTTCCTTACGTCGTCTTTTTTTGGCAAAGCACAATTGTTGCGTCCACGTCTGCTGCGTCCGAAACCTAAGTGAAGCCTAAGCCTAAGCGAAGCATAAGCCTAAGCCAAATCAAAGCCAAAGCATAAGCCTAAGCAAAGTCTGGACTAAGCCTAAGCAAAGCCTAAAATTAAGAAAGTTTTCATCGGACGCAGCAGCGGACGCGGACGCATCAATTCTTTTCAGCCGCTTTCTTTTGGCAATTCCCAAAATATGCAACCGATACAAGCACAACCGATACAAGGGATTATTGTTCCCGCCTCCTAAGCCTAAGCCTAAGCCTAAGCCTAAGCCTAAGCAAAAGCCTAAGCCTAAGCCTAAGCCTAAGCCTAAGCCTAAGCCTAAGCCTACGCCTAAGCCTAAGCTAAAGCCTAAGCTACAGTGATCCCTTGTATCGGTTGTGCTTGTATCGGTTGCATATTTGTCCATGTGTCCGTGTCCATGTGTGTGTGTGCGTGCATGCATGAGTGCGCGTGCGTGCGTGGTTGCGTCCGTGTGTGTGTGCGTGCATGCGTGCGTCCATGCGTGCGTGCGATCGAGCGTGCGTGCATGTGCGTGCGCGTGTCCGTGTGCATGTGCGTGCGTGTGCGTGCGCGTGTCCATGTCCATGCCCATGTGCGTGTGCGTGCGTGCGAGCGTGCGTGCGTGCGTGCGCGCGTGCGTGCGTGCATGAGCGTGTAACACAAGTTTTTATAGCGTTAACACCTGTAAACAAAGTAAAAAAGAATAAAAAGTTAAAAGCTTTTATAGCATACCGTAAACACGTGCAAAAACAAAAAAGTTATAAACAAAAAAGTTACAAGTTTTTGTATGGCAGAGGCTTGATCCCAGGACCTCCAGAAAAATAACGGCCATCACAACCACTACACCATTGATCTGTACTGAACAGTTTTCCAAACACTTCTGATAAGTCAGAAGCACGCATAAAATGTGCTGTATTATTATATAATTTATTTATATTTGCATAACGCATGGATTACGATAGCTTCAGTAGTGCCACTCTTATTTTGATGGTAAAATGTGCCAAGCAAGTTTCATACAAAATTTCAGCTCAAGCTGCATTGCAGACAGAACCCACAAACAGTCATACTACTGTAGAAAAGGATAATGCTATATCTTGTCATTACTGTAGCAGATTGGAAAGCGAATGCCAGATTCGTGATCACCACGGTCGATTACATATATCCCAAGCAGATTTGACACTGAATTCTCAAATTCGATCAAACGCAATTTGCATATTCAATGCGTCGTATCTCGCGATTACGGTATCGCACTGGAAAACGGATGTGATATTCGTGATCAGCACGGTCGATTACATACATCCCAAGCAGAATTGACACTGAACTCTCAAATTCGATCAAACACGTATGCGAAATTTGCATAACTCAAGGATTACAGTAGCTATCGCAAATCCGGCCCCTATTTGACGGTGAAGTTTCCCACGGAAGCTTCATACAAAATTTTAGCTCAATCCATCCAGCGCAACTCTCTGGGCCGCGTTGCAGACACACAGACAGACAAACATTGTGCTTTAGTAATATAGACCAGGGTCAGGTCTGCAGTGTTTTGTTGTTTTGTTGTTCTGGGTCTGATTGTGTTGGGTCTGATTGTTTTGGGTCTGATTATTTTAGGTCTGATTGTTTCAGGTCTGATTGTTTCAGGTGTGATTGTTTAGGTCTGATTGTTTCAGGTCTGATTGTTTCAGGTCTGATTGTTTCAGGTCTGATCCTCTTATGTGTTGTCCTTTCAGCTATGGACCTCAGTTGCAGCCTTACCTGTAACTGGGGGAGGGGGTTGTTCCCCCACCCCACTTGCTGGGTTTGACCCTTCCCACCCCCAACACCCAGGTTTGTGTAAAGCCACTAGTTGTACCTGCACACTAAGTTTCAGTTCAATCCATCTACCACAGCTCATTCTGGTGCAATGAGTTATTTGGGTGCAGTTTCTGTGTGCAAATCCAAATTTAACAATTTTCCCACTATCCCCACCCCTAGTAGTGGCTGCACACCAAGTTTCAGTTCAATCCATCTACCACAGCTCATTCTGTTGCAATGAGTTATTTGGGTGCATTTTCTGCACGCAAATTCAAATTTGACCACTTCACCATTATCCCCACCCCTAGTGGTGGCTGCACATCAAGTTTCAGTTCAATCCATTTACCACATCCCATTCTGTTGCAATGAGTTATTTGGGTGCAGTTTCTGCATGCAAATTCAAATTTGACCACTTCCCTACTATCCCTACCCCTTTTGGCAACTGCACACCAAGTTTCAGCTCAATCCATCCACCATACAGCTCATTTCATTGCAATGAGTTATTTGGGTGCAGTTTCTGCATGCAAATTTAAATTTGACCACTTTCCTACTATCTCTACCCCTTTTGGCAACTGCACACCAAATTTCAGTTCAATCCATCCACCACACAGCTCATTCCATTGCAATGAGCAATTTTGGTGCAGTTTCTGCATACAAAATTCAAATTTGACCACTTCCCTACTATCCCCACCCCTAGTGGTAGCTGCACACCAAATTTCAGTTCAATCCATCTACCATAGCTCAATCTGTTGCAATGAGTTATTTGGGTGCAGTTTCTGTATGCAAAATTCAAATTTGACAACTTCCCCCTTCTCCCCACCCCATGTGGCACCTGCACACCAAGTTTCAGCTCAATCCATGCACCATACAGCTCATTTCATTGCAATGAGTTATTTGGGTGCAGTTTTTGCATGTAAATTCAAATTTGACCACTTCCCTACTATCCCTACCCCTTTTGGCAACTGCACACCAAATTTCAGTTCAATCCATCCACCACACAGCTCATTCCATTGCAATGAGTAATTTGGGTGCAGTTTCTGCATACAAAATTCAAATTTGACCACTTCCCTACTATCCCCACCCCTAGTGGTAGCTGCACACCAAATTTCAGTTCAATCCATCTACCATAGCTCATTCTGTTGCAATGAGTTATTTGGGTGCAGTTTCTGTATCAAAATTCAAATTTGACAACTTCCCCCTTCTCCCCACCCCATGTGGCACCTGCACACCAAGTTTCAGCTCAATCCATCCACCATACAGCTCATTTTATTGCAATGAGTTACTTGGGTGCATTTTCTGCACGCAAATTCAAATTTGACCACTTCACCATTATCCCCACCCCTAGTGGTGGCTACACATCAAGTTTCAGTTCAATCCATTTACCACATCCCATTCTGTTGCAATGAGTTATTTGGGTGCAGTTTCTGCATGCAAATTCAAATTTGACCACTTCCCTACTATCCCTACCCCTTTTGGCAACTGCACACCAAGTTTCAGCTCAATCCATCCACCATACAGCTCATTTCATTGCAATGAGTTATTTGGGTGCAGTTTCTGCATACAAAATTCAAATTTGACCACTTCCCTACAGTCCCTACCCCTTTTGGCAACTGCACACCAAATTTCAGTTCAATCCATCCACCACACAAATCATTCCATTGCAATGAGTAATTTGGGTGCAGTTTCTGCATACAAAATTCAAATTTGACCACTTCCCTACTATCCCCACCCCTAGTGGTAGCTGCACAGCAAATTTAAGTTCAATCCATGTACCATAGCTCAATCTGTTGCAATGAGTTATTTGGGTGCAGTTTCTGTATGCAAAATTCAAATTTGACAACTTCCCCCTTCTCCCCACCCCATGTGGCACCTGCACACCAAGTTTCAGCTCAATCCATCCACCATACAGCTCATTTCATTGCAATGAGTTATTTGGGTGCAGTTTTTGCATGCAAATTCAAATTTGACCACTTCCCTACTATCCCCACCCCTAGTGGTAGCTGCACACCAAATTTCAGTTCAATCCATCTACCATAGCTCATTCTGTTGCAATGAGTTATTTGGGTGCAGTTTCTGTATCAAAATTCAAATTTGACAACTTCCCCCTTCTCCCCACCCCATGTGGCACCTGCACACCAAGTTTCAGCTCAATCCATCCACCATACAGCTCATTTTATTGCAATGAGTTATTTAGGTGCAGTTTGAGTGAGCAAATTCAAATTTGACCACTTTTCCACTATCCCCACACCTAGTGGCACCAAGTTTCAGCTCAATCCATCCACCATACAGCTCATTTCATTGCAATGAGTTATTTGGGTGCAGTTTTTGCATGCAAATTTAAATTTGACCACTTCCCCATCATCCCCACCCTAGTGGCACCTGCACATCAAGTTTCAGCTCAATCCATCCACCACACAGCTCATTCCATTGCAATGAGTTATTTGGGTGCAGTTTCTGCAAGCAAATTCAAATTTGACAACTTCCCCGTCTCCCCACCCCCATGTGGCACCTGCACACCAAGTTTCAGCTCAATCCATCCACCATGTAGCTCATTCCATTGCAATGAGTTATTTGGGTGCAGTTTTTGCATGCAAATTTAAATTTGACCACTTCCCCATCATCCCCACCCTAGTGGCACCTGCACATCAAGTTTCAGCTCAATCCATCCACCACACAGCTCATTCCATTGCAATGAGTTATTTGGGTGCAGTTTCTGCAAGCAAATTCAAATTTGACAATTCCCCCTTCTCCCCACCCCATGTGGCACCTGCACACCAAGTTTCAGCTCAATCCATCCACCATACAGCTCATTTCATTGCAATGAGTTATTTAGGTGCAGTTTGAGTGATCAAATTCAAATTTGACAACTTTTCCACTATCCCCACACCTTGTGGCACCAAGTTTCAGTTCAATCCATCTACCATAGCTCATTCTGTTGCAATGAGTTATTTGGGTGCAGTTTGAGTGAGCAAATTCAAATTTGACCACTTTTCCACCATCCCCACACCTAGTGGCACCAAGTTTCAGTTCAATCCATTTACCACAGCCCATTCTGTTGCAATGAGTTATTTGGGTGCAGTTTTTGCATGCAAATTCAAATTTGACCACTTCCCTACTATCCCTACCCCTTTTGGCAACTGCACACCAAATTTCAGTTCAATCCATCCACCACACAGCTCATTCCATTGCAATGAGTAATTTGGGTGCAGTTTCTGCATACAAAATTCAAATTTGACCACTTCCCTACTATCCCCACCCCTAGTGGTAGCTGCACACCAAATTTCAGTTCAATCCATCTACCATAGCTCATTCTGTTGCAATGAGTTATTTGGGTGCAGTTTCTGTATCAAAATTCAAATTTGACAAATTCCCCCTTCTCCCCACCCCATGTGGCACCTGCACACCAAGTTTCAGCTCAATCCATCCACCATATAGCTCATTTCATTGCAATGAGTTATTTAGGTGCAGTTTGAGTGAGCAAATTCAAATTTGACCACTTTTCCACTATCCCCACACCTAGTGGCACCAAGTTTCAGCTCAATCCATCCACCATACAGCTCATTTCATTGCAATGAGTTATTTGGGTGCAGTTTTTGCATGCAAATTTAAATTTGACCACTTCCCCATCATCCCCACCCTAGTGGCACCTGCACATCAAGTTTCAGCTCAATCCATCCACCACACAGCTCATTCCATTGCAATGAGTTATTTGGGTGCAGTTTCTGCAAGCAAATTCAAATTTGACAACTTCCCCGTCTCCCCACCCCATGTGGCACCTGCACACCAAGTTTCAGCTCAATCCATCCACCATGTAGCTCATTCCATTGCAATGAGTTATTTGGGTGCAGTTTTTGCATGCAAATTTAAATTTGACCACTTCCCCATCATCCCCACCCTAGTGGCACCTGCACATCAAGTTTCAGCTCAATCCATCCACCACACAGCTCATTCCATTGCAATGAGTTATTTGGGTGCAGTTTCTGCAAGCAAATTCAAATTTGACAATTCCCCCTTCTCCCCACCCCATGTGGCACCTGCACACCAAGTTTCAGCTCAATCCATCCACCATACAGCTCATTTCATTGCAATGAGTTATTTAGGTGCAGTTTGAGTGATCATATACAAATTTGACAACTTTACCACTCTCCCCTCACCTCGTGGCACCAAGTTTCAGTTCAATCCATCTACCATAGCTCATTCTGTTGCAATGAGTTATTTGGGTGCAGTTTGAGTGAGCAAATTCAAATTTGACCACTTTTCCACCATCCCCACACCTAGTGGCACCAAGTTTCAGTTCAATCCATTTACCACAGCCCATTCTGTTGCAATGAGTTATTTGGGTGCAGTTTCTGCATGCAAATTCAAATTTGACCACTTCCCTACTATCCCTACCCCTTTTGGCAACTGCACACCAAATTTCAGTTCAATCCATCCACCACACAGCTCATTCCATTGCAATGAGTAATTTGGGTGCAGTTTCTGCATACAAAATTCAAATTTGACCACTTCCCTACTATCCCCACCCCTAGTGGTAGCTGCACACCAAATTTCAGTTCAATCCATCTACCATAGCTCATTCTGTTGCAATGAGTTATTTGGGTGCAGTTTCTGTATACAAAATTCAAATTTGACAACTTCCCCCTTCTCCCCACCCCATGTGGCACCTGCACACCAAGTTTCAGCTCAATCCATCCATCGCACAGCTCATTCTGTTGCAATGAGTTATTTAGGTGCAGTTTGAGTGAGCAAATTCAAATTTGACCACTTTTCCAATATCCCCACACCTAGTGGCACCAAGTTTCAGTTCCATCCATCCACCACACAGCTCATTCCATTGCAATGAGTTATTTGGGTGCAGTTTCTGCAAGCAAATTCAAATTTGACCACTTTCCTACTATCTCTACCCCTTTTGGCAACTGCACACCAAATTTCAGTTCAATCCATCCACCACACAGCTCATTCCATTGCAATGAGTAATTTGGGTGCAGTTTCTGCATACAAAATTCAAATTTGACCATTTCCCTACTATTCCCAGAGCCCGTATGAATAAGATAGACATGTAGACAGATAGAGCTAGCACGTGCTTGTGCTAGAAGCACATGCTAGGTCTAGCATGGCTGAAGTCGTCACATGAATAACTCCTGCTAGTGTTAGCACATGCTATGGCAGCTGCTACCCGTTCTAGTTTCCCCACTTTGGGCGCGCTTTTAAAGTTGTGTTTGGTTAAGTTTTAAAAAGCTGTAACTCCTCATATGGTCAACTGGTTTTATAGTATTAAAACGCTGAAAAGTACTAAAAAACCGGTGTTCAGCACTTTTGTCGTTTTAGATGGGATGAAAATGTTTTAGAAAAATTCTGGGGTTGAAAGTTGAGAACTGTGGGTGTCCCCCCCCATACCTGTAACTGGGAGGGGCGGGGGGGGGGGGGCAATTGGGGTTTTTTTTGAGGCCCCAGAATTTTTCAACCACTCCCCAAACCCCCCCCCCCATAATTTTCCCAAGGGATTTCTACTCCAACTAGTCTAAACAGCTAAATAACACTGTTTAGACCATATTTATACCCATTTTTGACCAATGGGTACCAGTATAACTCAAAAAATGGCCAGCTACACCCCCCCCCTTTTGCTCCAAACACCCCGCCCAGACTTCGGCCATTTACTACCCCCTCCCCACTCTTCCAGACCCGGTTACAGGTGTGCCCCCCTTGTTAAAGGTCTATGGTGGTTTCAAAACAAAATCGGTTGATTTCCCTGCTGTTTGAACTTACAGTTGCGGCAAAAATTTGCTCCATTTATTTATCAACAAGTTGTCAAAAAACTGTTGAGAGCCATGACTGTTTCACCATGAAAAACCTACACTCCAAAGTTTTCTCCACTCCAAATTGAAGTAGTGAAAAATTGGAAATTGTTCCTATGCAACCCTGGTTGAACATTCCTTTGTATCGCTTTTGCTTTAATCAGCTGACATCAAAGATCAGCATTTGTGCCAAAAAAATGGCAACAAAAATCGAATTTTGTGGGATGTAGACTGCTCTTGATCAGTCTACGGGATTCTACATAGCTGCTGCTAGAATTGATCGTTTTACATAGTACATGCTAAACTTATTCATACGCGTTTCGGCGGTCATGCTAGCAACTACCCTAAAAGTAGCACGTGCTAGGGGTAGCACGATGTTATTCATACGGGCTCTGGGTTAGGTCTGCAGTGTTTTGTTGTTCTGGGTCTGATTGTTTTGGGTCGGATTGTTTTAGGTCTGATTGTTTCAGTTCTCATTGTTTCAGGTCTGATCCTCTTATGTGTTGTCCTTTCAGCTATGGACCTCAGTTGCAGCCTTACCTGTAACTGGGGGAGGGGGTTGTTCCCCCACCCCACCCCCAACACCCAGGTTTGTGTAAAGCCACTAGTTTTACCTGCACACTAAGTTTCAGTTCAATCCATCTACTACAGCTCATTCTGGTGCAATGAGTTATTTGGGTGCAGTTTTTGTATGCAAATTCAAATTTAACAATTTCCCACTATCCCCACCCCTAGCAGTGGCTGCACACCAACTTTGGGTGCTGTTTCTGTATGCAAATTCAAATTTGATCACTTCCCCACTATCCCCACCCCTAGTGGTGGCTGCACAACAAGTTTCAGATCAATCCAACTACCACAGCTCATTCTCTAGCAATGAGTTATTTGGGTGCAGTTTCTGTGTGCAAATTCAAATTTGACAACTTCCCCACCATCCCCACACCTAGTGGTGGCTGCACACCAAGTTTCAGTTCAATCCATCTTCCACAGCTCATTCTGTTGCAATGAGTTATTTGGGTGCAGTTTCTGTATGCAAATTCAAATTTGATCACTTCCCCACTATCCCCACCCCTAGTGGTGGCTGCACAACAAGTTTCAGATCAATCCAACTACTACAGCTCATTCTCTAGCAATAAGTTATTTGGGTGCAGTTTCTGTATGCAAATTCAAATTTGACAACTTCCCCACCATCCCATCCCTAGTGGCATGTGCACACCAAGTTTCAGCTCAATCCATCCACTACACACCTCATTCTGTTGCAATGAGTTATTTGGGTGCAGTTTCTCTGATCAAATTCAAATTTGACCACTTCCCCCAGCATCCCCACCCCTAGTGGCACGTGCACACCAAGTTTCAGCTCAATCCATCCACCATACAACTCATTTCATTGCAATGAGTTATTTGCGTGCAGTTTCAGCATGCAAATTCAAATTTGACACGTTGCCTCCTCTCCCCACCCCATGTGGCATGTGCACACCAAGTTTCAGCTCAATCCATCCACCATACAGCTCATTCTATTGCAATGAGTTATTTGGGTGCAGTTTCTGTGAGCAAATTCAAATTTGACCACTTCCCCACCATCCCCACCCCTAGTGGTGACTGCACATCAAGTTTCAGTTCAATCCATCTTCCACAGCTAATTCTGTTGCAATGAGTTATTTGGGTGCAGTTTCTGTGTGCAAATTCAAATTTGACCACTTCCACCCTATCCCAACCTCTAGTGGTAGCTGCACACCAAGTTTCAGTTCAATTAATCCAAAACAGCTTATTGTGTTGCAATGAGGTATTTGGGTGCAGTTTATGCATTCAAATTTAAATTTGTCAATTTTCCCACTTTCCCCATCCATAGACAGTAGCAGCTGCACACCAAGTTTCAGTTTATTCCATTAGCCACAGCTCATTGCACTGCAGTGCACTATACTTACATTAATCAACACTAAATAGGGAAATCAGAGCCAGTATTACCTTGCCTGCCACACACTATCCCATGCCACCATTTATTCAACAGTTTTAAACAGTTTTGTGGGTGTCAGTGTGACAAGTGCATCACACCTAAGGTTTAAGGTTTTCTTTTGGGTTTGGTTGCCTAATGCCTTGTGGTTTAGTGGTTTCTTGTTGCTCCTATCACGCCCAAGCTCCTGGGTTCAGTTCTTTTGGTCGCCGTTTTCTCTGCAAAATGGCGCAAATTTGAAATGTCCACTGAAACACAAACAATTTTGAGGATTAGTGTGTTAGACCAGGGTTAGGTCTGCACGTTACAGTGTTTTGTTGTTTTGGGTCTGATTGTTTCAGGTCTGCTCATTTTAGGTCTGATTGTTTCAGGTCTAATACTATTAGGTCTGGCACCTTTTAGGTTTGGTCCTTCCAGGACTGATCCTCTTATGTGTTGTCCTTTCAGCTATGGGCCTCAGTTGCAGCCTTACCTGTAACTGGGAGTGGGGGTTGTTCCCCCCACCCCAGGTGCCATGTGTTGTTCTGTTTAGAGTATATTGCTGGAAATGGAACGAGTTTTCAAAACAAAAATGACCCATAATTCACAGCAGCAATGCCCCATCGCTGATGGTGGTCTGTGGGGATTTCAGCTCAATCCATCCACCATGCAGCTCATTCCATTGCAATGAGTTACTTGGGTGCAGTTTCTGCAAGCAAATTCAAATTTGACAACTTCCCTGTCTCCCCACCCCATGTGGCACCTGCACACCAAGTTTCAGCTCAATCCATCCACCATGTAGCTCATTCCATTGCAATGAGTTATTTGGGTGCAGTTTCTGCAAGCAAATTCAAATTTGACAATTCCCCCTTCTCCCCACCCCATGTGGCACCTGCACACCAAGTTTCAGCTCAATCCATCCACCATACAGCTCATTTCATTGCAATGAGTTATTTAGGTGCAGTTTGAGTGAGCAAATTCAAATTTGACCACTTTTCCACTATCCCCACACCTAGTGGCACCAAGTTTCAGTTCAATCCATCTACCATAGCTCATTCTGTTGCAATGAGTTATTTGGGTGCAGTTTCTGTATGCAAAATTCAAATTTGACCACTTCCCTTCTATCCCTACCCCTTGTGGCAGCTGCACCCCAAGTTTCAGCTCAATACATCCACCACACAGCTCATTCCATTGCAATGAGTTATTTGGGTGCAGTTTCTGCATACAAAATTTAAATTTGACCACTTCCCTACTATCCCCACCCCTAGTGGTAGCTGCACACCAAATTTCAGTTCAATCCATCTACCATAGCTCATTCTGTTGCAGTGAGTTATTTGGGTGCAGTTTCTGTATGCAAATTCAAATTTGACCACTTCCCTTCTATCCGCACCCCTATGTGTAGCTGCACACCAAGTTTCAGTTCAATCCATTTACCCCAGCTCATTGCACTGCAGTGCACTATACTTTCATTACCCAACACTAAATAGGGAAATCAGAGCAAGTATTACCTTGCGTGCCACACATTATCCCATGCCACCATTTATTCAATAGCTGCACACCAAATTTCAGTTCAATCCATCTACCATAGCTCATTCTGTTGCAATGAGTTATTTGGGTGCAGTTTCTGTATACAAAATTCAAATTTGACCACTTCCCTACTATCCCCACCCCTAGTGGTAGCTGCACACCAAATTTCAGTTCAATCCATCTACCATAGCTGATTCTGTTGCAATGAATTATTTGGGTGCAGTTTCTGCATGCAAATTCAAATTTGACCACTTCCCTACTATCCCTACCCCTTTTGGCAACTGCACACCAAATTTCAGTTCAATCCATCCACCATGTAGCTCATTCCATTGCAATGAGTAATTTGGGTGCAGTTTCTGCATACAAAATTCAAATTTGACCACTTCCCTACTATCCCCACTCCTAGTGGTAGCTGCACACCAAATTTCAGTTCAATCCATCTACCATAGCTCATTCTGTTGCAATGAGTTATTTGGGTGCAGTTTCTGTGTACAAAATTCAAATTTGACAACTTCCCCCTTCTTCCCCACCCCATGTGGCACCTGCACACCAAGTTTCAGCTCAATTCATCCACCATACAGCTCATTTCATTGCAATGAGTTATTTGGGTGCAGTTTCTGCATGCAAAATTCAAATTTGACCACTTTCCTACTATCTCTACCCCTTTTGGCAACTGCACACCAAATTTCAGTTCAATCCATCCACCACACAGCTCATTCCATTGCAATGAGTAATTTGGGTGCAGTTTCTGCATACAAAATTCAAATTTTACCACTTCCCTACTATCCCCACCCCTAGTGGCAGCTGCACACCAAATTTCAGTTCAATCCATCTACCATAGCTCAATCTGTTGCTATGAGTTATTTGGGTGCAGTTTCTGTATGCAAAATTCAAATTTAACCACTTCCCTACTATCCCCACCCCTAGTGGTAGCTGCACACCAAATTTCAGTTCAATCCATCTACCATAGCTCATTCTGTTGCAATGAGTTATTTGGGTGCAGTTTCTGTATCAAAATTCAAATTTGACAACTTCCCCCTTCTCCCCACCCCATGTGGCACCTGTACACCAAGTTTCAGCTCAATCCATCCACCATACAGCTCATTTCATTGCAATGAGTTATTTAGGTGCAGTTTGAGTGAGCAAATTCAAATTTGACAACTTTTCCACTATCCCCACACCTAGTGTCACCAAGTTTCAGCTCAATCCATCCACCATACAGCTCATTTCATTGCAATGAGTTATTTGGGTGCAGTTTCTGTATGCAAAATTCAAATTTGACCACTTCCCTTCTATCCCTACCCCTTGTGGCAGCTGCACCCCAAGTTTCAGCTCAATACATCCACCACACCGCTCATTCCATTGCAATGAGTTATTTGGGTGCAGTTTCTGCATACAAAATTTAAATTTGACCACTTCTCTACTATCCCCACCCTTAGTGGTAGCTGCGCACCAAATTTCAGTTCAATCCATCTACCATAGCTCATTCTGTTGCAGTGAGTTATTTGGGTGCAGTTTCTGTATGCAAATTCAAATTTGATCACTTCCCCACTATCCCCACCCCTAGTGGTGGCTGCACACCAAGTTTCAGTTCAATCCATCTGCCACAGCTCATTGCACTGCAGTGCACTTTCATTAACCAACACTAAATAGGGAAATCAGAGCAAGTATTACCTTGCCTGCCACACATTATCCCATGCCACCATTTATTGAAAAGTTTTGAACAGTTTTGTGTGTGTCAGTGTGATAACCACGTCACACCTAAGGTTTAAGGTTTACTTTTGGCTTTGATTTTCATATGCCTTGTGGTTTAGTGCTTTGTTGCTGCTATCACGCGCAAGCTCCTGGGTTCAGTTCTTTTGGTAGGCTCCTTTCTGAAAAAATGGCGCCAATTTGAAATGCTGACCAACAATTTTGAGGATTAGTGTGTTAGATAAAAAAATTTTTTTTTTAATAAAAAAAAATTTATTTTCTAAATTCAAACCATATCTAGTACCAACAGCTGTCGGTTTGTGGTTTTCAAAAAAAGCGACTGATGCCAGATTGTTGCAGATTAGCTGCGCATTAGCCAGGAATGCGTCAAACGTGAGTTTCTCGGCCCTTTGCAGCCGCGGCCGATGCTCCACTGTTGCATGTCCGTGAAACGATGGAAGGACAATTTTTTAAGTCATTTAGGCGGGGTGCACTTGTAGTCCGGTCGGCCTGTGAGTTTCCATATTGGTAATGTGCTGGAGAATTTCTATGAGACGGCAGCAGCAGCATGCTGCACGCAGCAGTCAAACGACGACGTGTCAAACGTGCTTGTTTTGACCGGGTCTCCACTTAGGCTTCAAAACTTTCAATTACCTCAATTATCCAAACTTTCAATTACCCCCTAATCTCTTCAAAAAATGGCGATTTACCCTCAAGCCTAACCCTCAACCCTCACGCAACAGACCCTAAGCCTAAGCCTAAGCGAAGCCTAAGCCTAAGCGAAGCCTAAGCCTAAGCGAAGCCTAAGCCTAAGTAAAAGCCTAAGCCTAAGCAAAATCCTAAGCCTAAGCAAAAGCCAGTCTAAGCCTAATCCTAAGCCGTTGCATCTGTTGCGTCTGTTGCGTCTGGTCTTTTGGAAATAGCCCAACTGCGAGCATGTGGTGCCCACGTTGTTCTAGTATTTAACAGTTGAGCACTGAGCGTCGACGCATTTAAAATATTATGGTGTGTTTCTCTCGGCACAATGGCACAATGGCACAATGGCACAATGAACTTGCTTTTCCCAAATAATACTGCATACTGCTGCAAATACATTAACTGCAATGCAAAGTAATGTATCTGAAACGCTTTTTTTCCGAAGCGTCGAAGTATTATATCTATTTTCAAAGCGCTTTTTTGTGAGTTCTCTGCAGATGCGCTGCCGCTGCTTAGATAAAGGTGCGCTCCACGCTGTCTTGCATAGGAAGATAATTCAAATGTTTGGGCGTTACCGTATAGATACACCGTTTTGTCATCATATACTGTAATCGCTTGCTGTGTGGCTTCCCTCTTTAGGGCTATTAGTAAAAGCGAATTACGAATTGCGAATTTTGAATTTTGAATTTCGACTTCGGTATACTGTACTTCCAACATTTAAAATTTGATTTTTTGTACTGTATTTGAATAATTCAGCGCTCGCTGTGCTTCCGTCTCGGAAATGCGGTTCATCGCCGCGCGTTCTGTGGGCGACAGCGGCGGCGATGCCGACGGACGAGTTTCTTGCTTCGAGCTTCAAAAATTTTGAAAAAACATATGTGCACATATCCGCTTGTGTCTATGTGTCATTATTTGTGTGTATATGATGCATTCAATGCTGAAGTGCAACTATTACAAGCGCTGTGTCGCCTGTCACTGTTGAATCGCACTGTGTGTCAATTGCTAGTTGACAGTCTTGCTCGACGAGAAAGCCACAGCGGCTAACTAAACTAACTGCGGCAGCGCCCACCCACACAGCGAGGGCTCGGTGGCGATGGCGGGGGCGGCGATACGCCAACGAACGCTTCGTCCAAACTCGTGGAGTGGGCGGCGTTCAGCACGTGTTCCAAGGTTCACTCATTGTATTGGGCCGACAGCGAAACGTGCGCTCGAAGGGAGAAGCGGTTACGCGTCACACGACACACATCACTGCAGCTAGGTCACCCACGCGACCCAAAAGAGGTCGACAATCGACATGCAACGCAAAGCCTGGTAGAGGCAACGGCCTAAGCGACAAGACGAAACAGAGTGACGACGCTAATGTACAGCTGCTCCAGGGCCCTGAGGAGGGAGGGGAGGGTCACCGGAAAAGGTTACGAGAGTCCACCAGGGCGGGCGTGAGGAGATTCCCACCCACATGGGCACGTCATCTGGTTCCAGCGTGTCGGAGGGCACCTCACGGGTTCGGCGGTCGGCGGCGTCAGTCGAGCGCTTACTGGACGCTGTCCGCGACGCGGCCGGGCGCGCGGTCGAGGCGCGTCGGCAGGCGGACGACCGCGTGCTCGGCCACCTCATGGCCTACCGGGGGAAGGGCAGAGAGGGCGAGCGCACCCGCAGACGACAACTTCCGTTCCAGGACGCGCAGCAGCTCGGTAGCGGACGACGCTGAGTCGCTGAAACCTAGCGTCGTCACCATCGAGCCCTGTGGTGTGAGGCTCCCTGACGACGTACCTTGGCGCGTGTCAGCAAGCGTCGGACCGCTTTCTTCGGTGTCGGCGTCGTCATCAGCCTCGTCGACGTCAGCAGGTACATCGCCGTTGAGCGACAGAAGCGGCTGAATGAATTGTTGAAGTTTGCTTGGTGGAGTGGTCGCCACCCCACCTGCCCGGCGGCAGCCTCACAAGCGCTCGCCATCTCCTCCGCCGTGTCTCCTGAAAGTGATTCACGCTTTGTTTTGACAATTTCATTCTTGTGAAATCAGGGGTGGGGACCGCCACAACCCCTCCCCCTGGGGGACTGAGAGGGGCGGAAGTGACTAACCAGTTCGACTCCCACATGAATCTCGCGCGTTTGTCCGACGCCAGTGCCGAATCGCAGGAGAGGAGTGGCTCCAGGTGAAGACAGGAGTCGGCGGCGTCGGCCAGGGCAGGGCGCTGGACGGACCGCGGTGGTCAGAGATCCAGAGATTCCCAAGAGATCAGCAACTTACGCGATTCTTTTGACATTCTTGTAGGTGAGGTTGGCGTCGAGCAGGAAGCGGAGTTCGTTGGGCCCAGCTCGCTGTCGTCAGAGAGGACGGAGAGCATCGCGTCGGCCTCGACTCGAGTTCCAGGCCCACCACCACCAAGTAGTTTCCACTTCCTAGAACATCCAACTTTCTTCATTGCGAATTTGTCGGCACAGAGATAAGTTTCGCAACGAAATTAAATTTTATCTCACCGCGCTTTCCCGGAATTTATAAAATGAACATTCACAATTTCTTGGTAACTTTCCAGATAGTAAATTCCTCTTGACATGCAAACAATGCACGCGTTCTATAAACGACGTTCACCAAAATTCAAAATTCAAAATTCAAAATTCGGAATTCGTAATTCGCTTTTACTAATAGCCCTCTTTAGTGCTTTCGTTTTGCTTTGTTGAAAGTGAAATTGCGAATTTTTATTTTAATGTTGAACTATTTTTGATTATTAATTTTTGAGCAGGCGGGATATCGGCCGGACCGCGAACTGAGCAGCTGCGTCAGTCGGCAATTGCGCGAGCGAGAAGGGCGCACGCGCGTCGTCAGGAACAGCTTCGGACGAGTCTGCAACAGCGTGGAGTCGGCCACATTGGCACGGCCAACCGCCACCAGTTTGTTTAATTTTGTGTTTGCCTCGTGCAACGGGTTGCGCAATTAAAAAAAGTGTTCCACAACATTATTTTTTAATTTGGATTTCTAATAAAAAGAAATAGTAAAAAATAAACTGTTTATGCGAAGATGGTCTGCTGTGCTTTGTTGTTCTAAAATAGCGTGAAATTTGGTACTTTTTTACCCTTGGTCCAAAAGGGGGTCAAAGATAGGATTTAACTAAATAGGTAGCGTTATTTAGATGTTTTTCGCCAGGGAGTTTTGCACGAGGTACCCCCTGGGCCCCTACAGCCCCTGACGCCAGCACTGTTCCAGGGGAGAGGCATACTGATGTGTTAACGCTTAGTTTCGGCTTAAACTGTGTGTAAGTTGTGTGCAATTTTAGTCTAAGCGAGAACTGTTGATATGAGCTCTTTTTTAAATGCCCATGGAAAGACGGCCCTGTTGGAACAAGGGGAAAGGACGGATTTTGCCGAAAAGCTCAATTTCCGTGGCCACCTAATGCCTTGATACGCACCTGTTTGTCTAAATTTAGTAAATACCTCACCACCACAGCCCCCCCCCTCCCCAATATTGGCGAAGGGAGTGTACGTTTAGGTGCAGTGTCAGTATGAGACGGAGGCGAAGGAGGGCTGCTTCGGCCCGTCGACGCTTCTCGTCAGGCTCGCTCTGCCGCGACATGCTTTGTGTCGCTGGCAGCTCGCGCCTGTCGCAGCAGTGGCAGGCAGGATCTGGAAGTGCAACGCCTGTCTGAGAACGGCGCGCCAGAACGTCATCTGTTGCGACTGCAAGGTCGTCGTGTACTGCTGCAACACGCACGCACGACAGTTCGGTGAGTGTGCGGGCCGCTGCCTGACTGCCTTCCTGTTTCACGTTTGTTTGAGACGACTTTTGGGGTGTTCCTATTTGTATGCCAATTGGTGGGGGTGCTGGCGCGGTTAGCCCCCAGTTCCTCGGTTCCCAGTTCCTCGTTTTCTCAGTTCCTCGGTTCCCAATTTCTCGGTTCCCCAATTGGGGACCGAGGAACTGGGGGTATGCCTGCTGGCGCCCCCCCCAACGAACATGCATACAATGCAGTACATCATCATTCAGCGTATGCTCATTGAGTGTTTGGGGTGTTCCTATTCACATGTCAATTGGTGGGGTGCGGTCGCCCCTCTCCCCCCCCACCCCCCCCCAAACCAACATGCAGCATATGCACAAATGACGATCTGTGTGCGCGTGTTCGTGCTTGGCGTGCGTGCGTGTAGCATTCGGGAATTCCCATTGAGTGAAGTCTACTTGCCAGTTGATGTGTGTGTGCGTGCTTGCTTTCGTGCGTGCGTGCTTGTTAGGCTAGGCGGCACCTGTTAGCTGTTTGCCTGAAAACCCAACCAGTGGACCCCCCCCCCCCCAAATATCGCCGAAACCCAACCAGTGGACCCCCCCCCCAACTATCCCCAAAGCGAGAGTATGATTAGGTGCAGGGTCGGGGTGAGGTGAACGCGGAGAAGGGTTTCTTCGGCCCATTGACGCGTCTGGTCTGGCAGCGGCTGCAGGCCGTCGGGTCCGACGTGGGCGCCGTGTTGCTCGTCGACTCCAAGGGCGCCGCGCCCAGTTGACCGACGCCGTCGAGATCGGTGTCGCGCGTGGCGATGCGCTGCGCCATTTCGGTATGGTTCCGCCTGCTGTTCGGTTCTCCTTTGTCCCGGGGATCTGCTTGCAAACTTTAGAAGAGTACTACAAGAAGAAGATGGTGGGCCGCTCGGCGCGCCTGCCGTCTACGTACTAGTTGAAGAGGTCGGCCTTTGAGAAGCGGCGTCGCCGTCGCTTCTACAGCGGTGGGGAGGAGGGCGGGGAAGGCGCGCTGAAGCGGAAGTGCGCCTTGGACGCGCTCGGGCTCTTTGGAGCAACTCGAGCTACAGCAACTGCGAGTCGAGTCCGCGCAGCTCAGAGCGCAACTGCACGACTTCCAAGGCCGCGGCCAGCACTTCGGTATGCTCTTTGAACCTGACTGGCTTGTTCACGTTTGGGGGCGGCGTTTGTGGGTGTTGCTATTCATTCGCATATTGGTGGTTTGCGGGCGCTCCCCCCCCACCCCCCTCCAAGGAACATGCAGCATATGCATAAATGAATGGCGTGCCATGTGTGTGTCTGTGTGTGAGTGCGTGCGCGTGTGTGTGTGTTTTCCATGCGGTAATTCCCATTCAGTGATGTCTGCTTCTCAGTTGTTTTTCGCGTTCGTGCGTGCGTGCGTTTGTGCTTGGCGTGCGTGTGTGCGTGCGTGTAACATGTGGGAATTCCCATTCAGTGATGTCTGCTTGTCAGTTGTTTTTCGCGTTCGTGCGTGCGTGCGTTCGTGCTTGGCATGTGTGCGTGCATGTAGATACGTGCGTGGATGCGGGCGCCCCCTCCCCCCCCCAGGAACATGTATGCGCACATGCCATGCAAATGAATGGCGTGGCGTGTGTGGGTGCGTGCGTATGTGTGTGCGTGTGTTGCATGCCAGAATTTCTATTCAGTGACCTCTAAGTCTACTCGGCAGTTGTGCGAAAGTACGGCCTGTGAGACACGCTGGTCGCCGATTTTGGAAGTGAACATCGACTGATCCGTCATGCTCAGAGGTACGTGTGAGCGTGTCTTGCAGCGTCTGTTGTCGACTGAACTGGACCACGGAATGCATTGCGACTGTCTAGCTACAGCCGCCGCCGCTACCGCTACTTGGTGGGCGGCATCGAGAACAGCGCTGCGGTGACGACCCTCTCGTTGGCCGACCGCCGCCGCTGCCGTGGCCGGCGACCGGCGCCTCTCCGCCTACGTCGAGAGCTTCGGGGGGCGCACATCGCGCTCTTCCTTGCCGCCAACAACGCCCACACGCCACCCATTCTTGACACCCACCTCTTTTTGATCGAACTCAATTCTCTTTTGTCGCGCGTACAGAATCAGTGCTCATTTTTGCTGTGCGATTTTGCGTCAGTTGCGAGAGGAAAGGCGGCACAATACGAACGAAAGCCTCACAATTGTATGTTATTTACACTAATTAACAGTAGTACAGTTCTTAATTAGTTTAACTTACAATTTTTTGTGTATACGCAGTACACAGGGTCCCCGTATACGCGTGTTCCTCGGACTTCCTCCTTGTAAAACACGATTTCTGGTTTGGACGGCTTTATTTAGTCCTGTTACTGTAACTAGAAAAATTGTTTAGCACCTGTCTCGACTGCAGTTTTGGGTTCAATCTGAATTCGCAGTCGCATCTACAGATATGACAAACAACGGGGTCTGGAACCGCACTCATTTTGAGAGGTGGGACTCGGTTATAAGTTGACGCAAAAAATGGTTAAATTGAAAGGGAGATTTTGGACATTGTCTCAATTTAGCCGTTTTTTTGGCAGATTTGAAATTGAAAGCTGAGTTGCAGTGGTCAGATTTTGGGATAGATTGGTACAACGTCTATTTGAAAGTGGATCCTAATCCGCAGTTGACTGCGATTGCGGGTTGAATGTCCATCTGAAACCGCAGTCGCTTCAATGATAAAATTTGGAGATTTCAAGTTGGATTGAAGGTCGCAATCTCTGTCGACTGCGGATTCAAAACGTTTCTCAATTCGCAATCGATTTTTGCATGCATTTTCGAGTTCAGCTGCGAAATGCATTGCGATTCTACCTAGAGATTTGCGTTGATTCCCCAAAATGCAATAGACAAAGATAGGGCCCTCATAGCGGCAGTCGGCCGCTAGCGACCTGAGCGTTGCCAGGTGCTCGGCGATTGCCTCTGAGGCGGCTTGCAAGTCGAGGTTGACGTCCGCCTGGAACTGCGCCTTGACCGCAGCCTCTGAAGTCGGCGTATGAAGCTGACTCGAATGTCTGGAACGCAACGCTGGGTTGGCGGAGAACTGCTTCATGCCGTCGTCCCCCAGGTACGTGAACAGCAACGAGTTCTTGGCATCGTCCAAAGGCTACCGACCGACAGGACAAGGATAGCCATTGGTAGCCATTACACATCAGCCAGCAATGGTGAATCTAAAGGGTGTTTTTTTTTTAATTATCACATTTCTTTTTTGAATAACTTTCGTTTCCTTTGTCGGATTGTTATGAAATCTGGAACACTTATACTCAAAACTTTAGGATTTTGTCTGAAAAAAGAATCGTCGAATTCGGTTGAGGATTCCAAGAGTTATGGCACTACAAATCACATGTCTAGTTTTTGGGCAGACTTTACAAGCTTTACTGTTCGAATTGTGACTATCCAGTACTGTACGCCAAATTTCAAACGCCAAACTTTGCTTTTGGTTGGCGCGGGTTCGTCTAATCGGCGTACAGTATACTCTACTGCTGCTCGCTCGACTGAAACCTCTCCATCCGCCCTCCCCCATTCCATTCCTCTCCCCATCGCCTTGCCCGCGGCCACGCCACTCCCTTCACTCCAACGCGGGCGCTAAGAACGAGACATTTGATTCGGAGCGCCATAACTCTTGGAATCCTCAACCGAATTCGACGATTCTTTTTTCCGACAAAATCCTAAAGGCTTGAGTATAAGTGTTCCAAATTTCATAACAATCTGACAAAGGAAACAAACGTTATTCAAAAAAGAAATGTGATAATTTAAAAAACACCCTTTATTAAGTGTCACAGAAAAAGCCAAAGAAAGCCAACCATTGCAACCGAAATCTGCAATCCAGAGGAAGAAGTTTACTTTTCAGAAGATGAGGAAGAACTTTCTTGTTGCAACTATTCATTCAGCCATTAAGATTATAGCTCCAGTGACCAGGCCACGACCCATATGGCCAATCCCTCCCCCCACTCGGCCCGCCGACCCAGTTACAGGTGTGGTAAAACTCCGTCTCCCAACAGAAACGATTTATACACACATATACATAGCTACATTGTACCACAAGCAATTAAGCTTTGCATAGAGATGCGGTGCAAACAGAAACTGGGTGTAACACGGCACTGCGGTATGATGTATTGCACACTTTTCAGTGAATAGTTTGAAACACCGCAGTCTGTTGGCCTAACGTTTGTCCCACTTTCGACCCTAGCACGCCAGCGTGACGCCCCATTTTGTCGCACAGATAAGTGGTTGGGCGCCAAGTTTATGGAGTCACTATACGGCAGAGTACGGTGAGTTCCGGTAGGGTACGGTAAAACCGCAGCGCACACACACCCTACTTCTGCCATGGGCCAAGATAAGCAATCTCCCGCACGCTTGGACGTGTTTACGAGTGGGCGTATGGGCGTTTCGGAGTGCCGCACCATAGTAGCCATCCACGCTATCAGTGTATGCACGCTGTGGTCTCGTATTGCTGTAGTTTCTTTACAACACTCCCGACTCTCGTGACCAAGAAAGAACTGTACACGTGCAGAAAAGATGGCGGCGCAGCAGCCCCAACAGTTCGCGCAGGCGCAGCCGCCACCCACGTACGCTCCACAGGGACAGCCTCAGACTCAGCCCGCGTTCCAGCAGCAGCAGCAGCAGCAACAACCCAGTAATTTGAAAACCTTGTGCCGAATTGCACAACCAAATACTATACAACAAGCTTGGAACGTTCAGTACAGATGCAGCCTCAGCCAATGGCGCAGCAAATGCCGATGGCACCCAACTTCAAAACCACTGACCCTGTGGCCTGCGTGTGCCCGCACTGCCAGGTGCGTGCGTGAATGCGTGCGTGCACGCAAGCGTGTGTATGGCCATGCGTGCGTTTGTGTGCACAAGGGCGTGTGCTTGCCCAAGCGTTTGCGTGTAGAGATATGCGTACTCACGCACAAATTTTTTGCCAAAACACTTCTGCCCCACCTGGAGGCGGTACTGGAGTGAGGATTCTGTAATTTCAACCTCAGTATTGCAGTATTAGAGCAGCGTTGCAGTTTTGCAGTCAAAGCTCACTGTGTGGCAGCATTCCATGCAAATTTTGAAATGCTCTCGCTCTGTCTGCTCAGGTCACTGTCTTCAACTAACCTACTGTAAAGGCTGATTCACAATTAACGGTCTTCCCATCGGTCTCAGTCTCGGTCTCGGTCTCGGTCTTCACATCGGGCTCGGACTCGGTCTCGGACTTTTTGACCCATGCCAAATTGACGACGCGGTGCCTCCGGTCTTGCAATGATCTTCGGTTAAATGCGCGCCTGTCAGCGTATTGAAGAGCGTACTGTGGCCTTTGTTTTCGACCTGTTTCATTCTTAATGCGACTTCCGTAGGAAACAAAATAAGCACACGCAGTAGACGACGGGAACGCACTACCACCAGACAAACAGACAGACATTGTGCGGCAGACGCAGACCGCCGCCAGCGCTTCTGGCCGCCGCCAGGGGCGCGGACGCCGCTACAGGAGCTGTCGACAGCGCCGCCGTCGACACCGTTGCCGCTGCTGCCGACGCTTTCGCTGACGCTGCCGCTTTTGCCGACGCTTGCAGAAAATGTAGGACAATGCCGTCGTGCCCGTCCACCTTGACGTATGCAATGGCGCGCAGATTTTCCCGCCGCCGTGTCTTTAGAGACGTGCCGCCATGCCGCCGCCGTTTTTTTTTTGGATTTTTGGTATAAGAGCAGTCGTCAATTATCCAAGAAGACGGCGCCGCCTCCACCTGTTGAATACGACGCATCGTAAACTCTTCCTTGTTTTCAATTTCGGCTAATTTCCTAGTCGCTTTACCCTATGCGAATACCGACAAATTCTTTGAGAGTGACGGCTATAGTAAAGCGTGACTACGGTAGCGCGCGCGTTCAACACGAGTTCAATGAAGACCGATGAAGACCGGAGCAAATGTTCAAAGTTCCCAACATCGTCGGTCTCGGTCTCGGTCTCGGTCTTCGCATCGGTCTTCGCTGTTTGGCATGGGAAGACCGAGACCGAGACCGTGACCGAGACCGAGACCGATGGGAAGACCGTTAATTGTGAATCAGACTAAAACCCCTCCAATTAGTCACGGGGGCGGGGGGGGGGGGGGTAATATTTTCTACGTACAAGAGGGGGAATTTTAGTGGGAGCTAACAATTTGGAAGGGCTGAGGTGTGGCGAGCTCTGTTGCTGCATGGAAGGGGTTTTGCACGACCACGTACGCAAACACACTCACACCCAACACTGAAAAAGTTGGCCTTTGGATAGGGGCTCTCGCCTGTGGAGGGGCAACAGGCTTACTGGAAGAAACGGTGTATGTATCTCTCCATGCATTCTGTCTCTCCGCGTCCGTTTGTCTTGGTACGATTGTACATGCTCAAACGTGCAAACGCAGCGTCATAAACGGGTTTCGAACTACACTGTAGCGACCTTACGAATCATACGATCACTGGTACATCACCTTGTCCAGTGCACCATGCGGCCGTTCCACTGCGTCACGCAATTAACGCTTTTCTGTCCCTTCCAGGCGCAGGTGACGACCCGCGTAACACTGGAGCCGGGCAAGCTGGTCTACGTGTTGGTGGCGGCGTTGTTCGTGCTCGGCTTCGTCACCTGCGTCACGTTCCTCTGCTGCTGGGTGCCCCTGGTCGTGGACCAGGCCAAGGACGCCACGCACACCTGCCCCAACTGCAACAAGACGATCGCGCAGCACCAGGTCATCTGAACCTCCGAGTCGTTGGTTCAAGAAGGGCCATGCTACGTTCCTAGCTTGAGAGAAAGCAGTTCTCGATTGACAGGATGACAGTGTAGGATTGGGTGTCATCAGTTCGCACCGTGATCGTTTATGCAATGTTGATGTACTTGCGCAATGGTGGATTGTGGAGCTGCAAACGTAGTGGGTTGCGGAAAGTAGAGACGTTCCTTCCGAGTTTCCGGTTGTTTCAGATTACAGGGTAACAAATACAGGGTGTTGATCTTATACAATGTTTTGTTATACAGTGCAGTGCAAATCGAATTTTAGAATAACTTTTCACTGAGCGATTTCCACAAAACTTCGGAAGTACATGGACAACACTGGGCGATAGTAAGCTTAATCAGTAGCGTGTGCGGGGGTTACAGGGTTTTAAATATATTGTCGATTTTTGCCAGGTTTTGCAAATGTGGCCTAAGGGAAACTCTGTGAAACTTAAGGGAAAGTTTTGTGACAATCGCTCCAGTGAATCAAGTGTTTCAAAAATTCGACTTGGCACTTTCAAAAAACCCTGTATTCGGATGCTCTGGGCCGTTTTGACTTCTTGGTGGAGGTGGATACCTGTAACTATTGGGGGCATGTGGGGGTCCTCCTCCCTGACATGCACCATTAGTCAGCCATTTTCAGACTTAATGCTTTTCCAAGATTTTGCATGCTAAACCATATGGCTCAAATATCTTGAGCGTACCCTTTGCATATCATACTTTATTTTACTCTCACAGATTGGTGCACTGTATTATAGGGGGGGGGCGGCAAGGTACCAAATAGCTAAGCTTTAAAGATGCTGGGATAAGGTCCCCCACTCTCTTGGTTGCACCACAAAACACAAAAATGCACTGTGTGTTTCCCTATTGTAATGACGCCAAGATATGGCATTTGCTTCATGATGTATGGCAAGCAAATCTTTCACTTTACCAACAATAAGCGATTTTCAACTGTTGTTTTTCTTGGCGTCGACGGAGACGAGACAGAGAGAGTGAGAGAGAGCGACCAACGGCCCGCGAGCGACGCGAGGGAAGAGCGAGCGAGCCAGGTGCAAAGAACAATGCAGGCAGCGCAATACATCAAAGAGAGCGGCACATAACAAAGGCGCGGCGCAATGGAGGAGACCAATGGGAGCGCCGCACGGTCAACAACTAAGGGTGTAGGCTGACTCAGATAGCAGAGCTCGAAGACAGCGGGACACTGTAGACAGCGAAGCTTGCTTTAAATGACGATAGACTTACCGTAGTTAGCTGCACTGTAGGTACAACGTACATACGTATTCAACACTCCCACTCAGCTAACTACAAATCGTCCTAAACTGCGGCGTCGTTCAGCTAGTCGAATCATCAACGGCTCGCAGTCCCAGCTTAGCCCGCAATGCTTTGAGCAGCTCGCGCGCCAACGTCTTCGTCAGCAGCGAGCTCTATCCTTTCTTGTTGGCGACTCGAACGCATGGTCTTCCAGCGGTGTGCCGATGCAGCACTACTGTCGTAGCAAGTGCCGCCATGCCGCAAGAAACCCTTGTGAACTAGCCGACCTTTGTAATGAGAGACCTTCTTGTCTTTATCGCTCTTCGCCAGGAACACCCACTTGCTGGAGAGTGGCGGGCGGCCCTGTGGGAGTTTTACAAGCTCCCAGGTGTCATTGTCTTTCAGTGACTGGATTTCAGCATCAGCCGCCACTTTCCACTTCTCAGCGTCGTCACCGTTCAGTGCCTCCTTTAGAGTCCTTGCCTCGAGGATGCCAGCACTGAAGGCCACGTGCTGCGCCACGTTGGCGCGGTCGTCTTCACCATATCACAGTGGTGGTAGCCCCTTGTTCGCTCGCTGAGAGCGCCGCTTGACTCCCACTGCCTCAGGAATCTCTAGTTCTGGTTCTGGCAGCTGGTCCTTGGGCGGCTCGTCTTCAATCGACGCCTCCCACTCTTTGCCTGGTCTGCTGACCCTCTCCGGCTGCTCCCCGTTCCAGTCGTCTGGATCAGCCGCTCCCACTGCGTTGCCGCCCATGGGTGGGAGCTCAACCTGCTGCTGCGACTCGCCCATCTGTGGCCTTTCCTCCACGATCTGAGGGCTGTTGACGTGTTCGTCTGCTTCTGCTTGCTCCGCCGGCGGCGCCTCCATCTGGCAATCGAGCATGTATGTAGAGCCGGTTATCCACTGTGCCCTTGCCCATGACGCGGCCTCTACTGTCCTTGACATAGCAGTGCTGGCCGGCGAACTCCACCGACTTCTCCTTTAGCGTCACAGCCCTGACGCTGAACAGGTTGCACGCAAGCTTGGGTACGTACAGCACGCCTGTCATGGCCGTCCGGCGCCGCTTCCCGCCGCCGAGATCCAGGCTGACTCTGACAGAACCCAGTCCAAGCGCATTGACTGAGCGCCCGTCACCCAGCCGCACTGACTGGGGCTCCTCGAAGGCCTTGTAGCTGGCCATCAGGTTCTTGTCCGCTGTCATGTGGCGCGAAGCGCCCAAGTCCACAATCCAGCTGCCCGGCTGGCTCTCTGTAGCGGCCAGTGCAGTCGTCATGACGAACGTGGACTCATCTCCACTAGGCGGCGTCTCCTCTGCCGCCCTGGCGCTGTGTGGCTTCTTTTGGCCACCCAGGCGGCCACGCTTGCCGCCAGTCCTGGCCTTTGTCTGGCCGTTGCCATTCTGCCAACAGTCACTGGACCGATGTCCTTGCCGATTGCAAGTCCAGCAGGTTCCATTGAACCACTTTCCGCCAGTGGTTTCGGACGTCAGAGCTGCCTCCGCATTGGCATCCAATGGCAGGCCATTCCGCCTCGTCGCACCATTGCAGCGGCGCTGCTCTTCGTTCTCCAAAGCTTCTTGGACGTCTGCCAGCATCAGGTCGTCCCCTCTGGCTTCCAGTGCCGTGACCAGGACACTGTAGCTGCTGGGCAATGACAACAGCAGGATGACGACTTGCTCGGCCTCGTCCACCTCGGCCCCAACCGCGGCCAACTGGTCCGTCACCTCCTTCAGCGACTTGAGGTGGGCCTCGACAGACACGCCCTCGGCCATCCGCAGCGTTAGCAGCCTTTTCTTGAGGAAGAGTTTGCTGGTGAGGCTCCTCTTCTCGAACCGTTTAGCAGCGTGGCCCACAGCTGTTGCGGAGTCGTGCAACCCGTGACAAGGTATACGATCGCAGGGCTCAGGCCATGACGAGCGTCGCCATGGCCATCTGCTCCTCCGCTTCGGCCTGTGCGACTGCTAGTCTCAGCGCCGTCCCGTCGACGTATTTCCACAACTGACGGGCTTTCAGGTAGTACCCCATTTGGAACTTCCACACCGTCCAGTTGCTCGCGCCCTGCAGGCGGTCGATGGCGCACTTCGCTTCTCCGCTGGCCATTTCAGCAGCTGACTCTCTTCTCCGTCAACGCAGTCGACCGCTTTGCACGGTCTCTAACAGCCCTGAGTTGGATTGCCTATCCCGGTCCCAACGCGGGTCTGACACAAACAGTGGCGTAGCCAGGATTTGGATTTGGGAGGGGCAAAACTGCTGTTTGTGTCTAATTGGGAATTGTTGTGAGGGTACCCCCTTTAGAAAAAATCGTGTCTCGGAAAATTTTGGGAGGGGCAAACGCCCCCCTGCCCCCCCCCCCTGGGTACGCCACTGGACACAAACAACTCAGAGCTAGACGCAGCGGCTCGACGCGTGACCTGGGCCCATAACCCTTGTTGTTTTTCTTGGCGTCGACTGAGACGAGACAGAGAGAGTGAGAGAGAGCGACCAACGGCCCGCGAGCGACGCGAGGAAAGAGCGAGCGAGCCAGATGCAAAGAACAATGCAGGCAGCGCAATACATCAAAGAGAGCGACACATAACAAAGGCGCGGCGCAATGGAGGAGACCAATGGGAGCGCCGCACGGTCAACAACTAAGGGTGTAGGCTAACTCAGATAGCAGAGCTCGAAGACAGCGGGACACTGTAGACAGCGAAGCTTACTTTAAATGACGATAGACTTACCGTAGTTAGCTGCACTGTAGGTACAACGTACATACGTATTCAACATCAACAAATACAAAATTCCTCTTTGGCACTCCCTCTCAGTGCAGTGTTGAAGAATAAGAGAATATAGGGATTAAGCACACTGTGTAGAAATGACGAGATGTTAATCAGTAGACTTCCAGGCAGGCAGCTCCTTATCTGACTGCACAAATAAGCATGAATGGCTGAGGACGCAGCAAACGTGACCATATCAGTCAGAAGGAACACATTCAGTAGAAAGCCCTGCAGAAGAAGCTGTTTCTCTAACTTGTAATGGCTGCATTGTTATTTGGTTTGTTCACGTTGATTCGACGTGGATGTAGTGTTTATTGGTTTATTGGAAACACTCCAGCATGATATGCTCCAACATGCTGCTCACTGAAAGATGTCTGTGTGTTGTAGCATGTACTGTATAGGTATGTACAGTGCACCTGTGTAGGTTTCTGTTCCTTGAGTCCACGTGTGTGTGTGTGTGTGTGTGTGTGTGTGTGTGTGTGTGTGTGTGTGCATGCGTGCTGTGAGTGTGTGTGTGTGTGTGTGTGTGTGTGTGTGTGTGTGTGTGTGTGTGTGTGTGTGTGTGAAGCCATGCCACGCCCCTGCATCGACAAGATCCGACAAACAATTTCACCTTCCAAACAAACAACGCTGCATCCTTTGCCGTAGTAGACAACCACGCTCCACTACAGTCCACAAATTACACACCACTGGGTTCGCATGGATGCATGCATGTGCTTCCAAAAGCTTGAGGTTGCCACACCACCAAGGGTAGGGCAATTACTACTCGAGCGTGATCACTTCCTTGGTTTTGCGTTCCGTCTCTGGGGACACCTCTGGGAACTGCCAGACGATCGAGTGGGCCGCCTCCAATTCCGATCGATGCTTCACGCAGCTCTCCACACGGCACAGGGGCACAGTGACCTGCATGGCATTGAGAGGTTGTGGCACGAGAGGAAACCGAGCATACACACAAGCAGAAACGGGTAGTGCACGTAACACGCACACACACACACGCACACACACACACGCACACACACACACACAGCACGCACGCACGGACGCACGGACGCACGATACCTCCCCAGCACCAAGTCATTGCTTCTAGACTGACCTTGACGAGGTGCTGTTCCTGCCAGTGCTGAATGACGTCACCGTACGTCTCGAACTTGTGCGTCAAGTCGGTGCGGTTCTCGCGCTGCGACCGGACGGCGCAAGGAGTGCACGTGTAGCGCACCTAAATAACTACGGAATAGACGTTGGAATAACTCTATCGCAAGAAGAACGAAAGAATCAATCAAACCAAAAAAAAGGTGAGAGACAGTTCAGCAGTGGGTTTCAGTATAAAACAAGTTTGGAAAAGCGCAGACCAGCCGCCAATAATTTCAGTCTCACAAGTCACCTTCATCGCTTTCGGCTGCGGCGGGGCGGCGGCGCTGGCTGCTGTCGGCGCGGTTTTCCTCGCGTGCAAGCGGCCCATCTAAACGTCGGGGGAATCTACAAAACGTTCATAAAGACAATTCTCCAATACCCCAAGGTAGCCAAATGTAAAAACTATAGGCCCTGGGGGTACCGATGCGTTCTTGGGTGTTTTCCGGCCAGTACCATATATTTCCTCCATTTCCAGTACAAATACGGCCACAGCATATTAGTTCCCTTGGTTCACGGTGAAAACCACCCTTTCAGCCCTCCGAACTCAGAACACCCCTACCAATAGCTGAAGAAGCTGAAGAGTTGCTGTCCCCCTGGGTCCCTTTCATGCAAACCATGGGTGCCAATTAGATACCCAAAACGAGTCTCCAAACCTTCGACGGCTCTGGGCAATCTGGTGGCGGCGGCGGCGTGCGGTCCACGAATTTCGGCTGGAATTTCTGTTGGGGCACCACACCGCTGGCCGGTTTGGAAGAGGGCCCCAGAGGAAGCGTCGTTATTTTGGTGCCATTTGTCGAGGTGGCGTTCTTCGAGCCAGAAGCACCCACCGCAGATGGGGCCTTGTTGTGGGGCAACTTGAGACTGCTGTCGGCCATCTGGCCGGGCGCGGGGTGCTTGTCCGTCAGATGCGTCTCCAGGATACGGTAGCTGGCGCAGCTGCAAGGGGAAAATACAAAAACGTAGGCAGTGCATGCAGAACAATCCACGTGCCAGCAATCCACTACATCAAGCACCTTACAAAAGTTGCACAGACACCTCTAAAGAGTCTTCTGTACAGCTCCTCTATACAGTGCTAGAGAGAGCGAGAGAGGGTCCCCTGTACAGTGCTCTTCTGGTAGTTTTCGGTGAAATACAAGTCCAAAGAGTGCAATTTTGTCTTACAGGGCAGACAGACGCAGGCCGAAGTACGTAGAAATTCTGGAAAAAGAGTAGAGGCAGGGCTGGGCCCCAAGTTACACAAAGATATACACCCTCAATAGCAGCCAGCAAAGCCAAGACTTCACCTGAACGCGCATACGTCGCAGCTGTAGACGATCTCGGCCGAGTGGAGACTGCGCTTGTGGTCGGTGACGAGGTGCTGCAGAAGGTTGAACGCGTACGCCTGAAAACGCAACGCAACCAATACTCACACAGACACAAAGAGAGAGGAAGAAAAAGTACAGTTTCTAGACCAATATGGGGGGGGGAGACGCGGAACATGCAGCATGGACATTTCGCACCAAAATAAGGGAAAATCGGTCCTTTCAGTCTCTTACACGGTCACAAAGGCCACAGAAAAGGGCGAACAACACGCACATTTTATCATTTTAAACAGCTGTTTAAAAATGCAGGGTAGGCTGGGGTGGGTTGACTTCCGACTAGGGATTCTCCCCCCCCCCCCGTTACGTTTATTTTTTTTGGGGGGGGGGGGGGGAGGGGGGGGAGGGGTGGTTGTGGGACTAGCATCGGCACAAAACAAACCTCGGACGCGTGAGCCGAAGAAGGGGGGGGGGGCTGAAAACGCCCCTCGGGGGGGCGGGGGGGGGGCGAGCGTCTCCTCTTCGCTACCTTGTTGCAGATCTTGCAGCGTCCACTGTCGAGTTTCTTCTGGGCCTTCTGTAGGAGCTCTCCCGTCACGAGGCTGTGGACCATGACCAGATGGCGTTCCAGGCCCTCATAGGTCCAGAAGCGGTCGCGACAGCGCGAGCAGGCCAGCGGGGCGCCCGTCTGCAGGTCCAACGAGACGCGGCTCAGCAGCTGTCGGTGCGCCTATAAAATCAAAGGGCTGGGGGCTGGTGGCAAAAGTGCGAGCGTGTAGTGACCGTACCGTTGTATGTGTAACTGGGGGACCCCGAATTTTTCGCCCCCTCCCTCCAGAATTTTTGTAAAGGTTTTCGACCTGTAGAAGATGATAAGAGCGCGTGAACGGCGGTGTTTTTCAGTGGTATATGACCGTAACGCAGCTAGATGACGCTATTCAGACCCTAAATCGATCAGAAAGCCTGTAAGACGGCACGGACATGCACCCCTCCCTTTCGGGCTGACCGGGTTGCAAGTATGGATGCTTTCGCCTGCCTCTGTGCTTTCCCGGTCATTACTTTCGCCTGCAGTGTCACCACACCACCGTAAACATTCAATCGATACGGCCCACCCACCGTCTGGAGGTGCTGCAGCAGCTGCTGGTCGAAGACGGGACTGTCACAGACCTCGCACAGTCTCGCACCCGCTTGGGGACGGGCCACAAATCGGCCACTGCCGAGTGGAGGCTTGAGCACCAGAGCAGGGGGGTTGCTGCTGCTGGCCTGCGGCGGAGGCCCGTGTGGCTTGGGCAGAATGTTGGCCATCCGGCGAGCGCCCAACGGGGGACCCACCAAGCCCATGGAAGGGTGGGTCAGCTTGGGTCGCATCTGAACATGCGAAAAAATCGATAAAAATGACTTTGAAAAGAAAAGTGGAAATGTAAAGAAACGTCGGGCACAAATGTTACAAATAGAGTACCAAAGGACACGTTGAGCAGTGCATGACATTGTGGTAGCTACAGTCCAATAATTCTTCGTCAACGATGTGGTCTAAGACGCCCATAGTGTGGTATGCGTGCACTCTGTGGTGTTCCAAACCAAAATTCGACCGGGAAAGCATTCGCCGTCGCTCCTTTGATAGTTTGCGTACGGGAAGTTCGGCAACCGTAACCGCTGACCCAGGCACGCACGCACGTACAAACACAATGCGCATATACCGTACCGGGGCTCTAGCGTTGAGCATGGTGCGGCCCGTCAGCTTCGCACCGGCTTGTCTATTCATCCTGGCGCAGAACGCCCTCATCTGCAAGTAGGGAAAGCTTGTGGACAATCCACTCCAAATACACGTCAGTGCGTGCGTGCGCGTACGTCCGTACGTCGCTAGTCAGTGCGTGCGCGTGTTCGCTCGTCGGTCATACCTGTAACCGGGTCTGGACGAGTGGGGGGGGGGGAGGTAAATAGCCGAATTCTGGGGGGGAGGGTACTTTACTTACTCACTTTTATCGTTTTAGACAGGGTGAAAATCGCTTGAGAAAATTTGGGGGGGGGGGTGGAGGGGGGGGGAGAGTTTGGTGGTAGGGGTTTAAAAAATCTGCGCCCCCCCCCCACGTACCAGGATGGGGAAGCTCGTAGATAACCCACTCCAAATACACGTCAGTGCGCGTGTTCGCTAGTCGGTCACTAGTCAGTGCGTGTGAGTGTTCGTTCGTCGGTGGGGCGGGATCCTTCTCGAACCTTCTCTCCCTGGAGCACCGGTACCACTCCCCCGCCGGCGGGAGGGCTGCGCCAGAGCCACTTGCCACAGATGTTCACGTCACCAGGGTCGCCCCTGAGATTGCTGAAGCGATACCGGTAGAAGTTGGTCTTGCGGCACAGCTTCTGGTGCGTCGTCAGCTCGGCGCGGTCGGCGAACGACTCGTCGCAGATCGCGCAGTCGAACAGCCACGCGTCCGGCCACACGACCAGCGTGCCGTGCTGGGAGCTGCAAAGCAGTGTGTGCGTGCCAGTGCGTACCGGTGGGTGCGTGCTTGCGTGCGTGCCAGTGCATGCGTGCCGGTGCGTGCGTGCGTGCCGGTGCGTGCGTGCGTGTGCGTGCGTGCGTGCCGGTGCGTGCGTGCGGGTGCGTGCCGGTGCGTGCGTGCCGGTGCGTGCGTGCGCGCGTGCGTGCTCGTGTCTCACTCACAGCTGGTGCGTGTCCAGCTTCTCCTTGTCCTGCGTTTCGAAGGAGCAGGGGTCGTAGGCGCAGACCATGTTCTTGCCCTTGAGGTGCACCGTCTGCCTGTGGGTCTCGAGCGCGACTGCCGTGTCCGAGCGGAAGGCGCACCGGGGGCAGCGGTGCCGACCCGTCGTCATCACCGAGTGCAGGTGCGCGTTCTTGCGTTCGAGCTCGTGCAGCATGGGACGCAGCTTCTTGCAGACCTAAGGGGGACAAAGGAAGACAGTGGCACAGGCAGGCACAGCACGGGACATGCATACCGTAACTCGGGGGTTCGTACATTTTCTCACCTCCCCCCCCCCCACCCCACGCACACACGCACACACACACACGCACACACACACACACACGCGCACACACACACACACACACACACACACACGCGCACACACACACCCACAAGAATTTTTAGAATGTCTTTTCAACCCGTTTGACGCTATTTGGTAAATTTTTGTTGGTATTCTGCACATCTCTCCCCCCCCCTCCTAGAAGGGCGATTTGCCGACTTCAACTGTTTATGCTTTACGTACAAGCCTGCACGTACACAACCAGCGAAACCCAAGACAACAGAGCAAGAGTGGGGAGCGGCTTCACATATGCTCCACCACACCCCCCCCCCCCCACAACAAAGCAGAAAGTATTTACAATAGTCCGAGGCGCTGTATTTTTTAGAAGAAACTGTCGTAAACACCCTTTCGTAAACACCCTGGCAGGACCGGGGGGGGGGGGCGGGGGATCACCCAAAATCATGCAGGTTGTGTATTGGGTATGCGCATCGGAGGAACTATGCAAAGCTGACATCCTTGGAGAGGCTAACCAATCTTACTGTAATTTAGAAACTGAATCCGAAGAGAGGGAGGAGGAGGAGGACGCAGACGCGCGGCCGCACGTACCGCCTCGTATTGGACCAGGTCCTTTGGGTGCTCGGGCAGATTCCTGCGCTCGATGATGTCCCTGTAGGTGGTCTCGGCCACCTGATTCAGGCCCACTTGAAAGAGGGCGAAATTCAGAGCCGGTGCGGCCGAGACGTTGCGGAACCGCTGCCAGTCCGCCCGCTCTCCGGCCGTGTCCAGATACGTGCCGTGCGACTGCGTCTTGCCGCCCAATCGAGCCAGCAGAGAGCGGGTCGAATCTCGGCCCTCGCGAGCCGACATCAGCGTCACCACCTACGGGTGTTTGTTGAAGAGTGTGTGTGTGTGTGTGTGTGTGTGTGTGTGTGTGCGTGTGTGTGTTTGCGTGTTTGCGTGCGTGTGCGTGCCTGCGTGCGCGTGCGTGCGTGCGTGCGTGCGTGCGTGTGCGTGTGCGCGTGCGTGCGTGCGTGCGTGTGCGTGCGTGCGTGCGTGCGTGCGTGCGTGCGTGCGTGCGTGCGCTGCCTGTGCACGCACGCACGCTCGCTCTTTGGGGTATCGGTCACCACCTGCGATGGCGGCTCGAACACGACCGTGGGCCTTTGGAAGTGCGCGTCGAAGGCGTCTTGGTGCGTGGGACTGGGCCTGCACTTGGCGTAGCACGAGTAGAAGAAGAGGTCGACCACGTCCATGAGCTTCCGTTCCGGTTCCATGGTCTGTCGACGGCCGTCGACGAGCTGCAGGAGTCTGTCGACGAGCGTGTCGTGCTCAAGCTCTTGGGGGGACAGCTGCTGCTGCTGCTGCTGCAGCTGCGCCACTGTCGGCATAGGAGGCTGCCGAGTGGTCGTTGTCGTCGTAGACAGGTTCGGCAGTTTTTGAGGAGGCGCAACTACGGCGCTTTGCAGCGTCGTCTGACGCAACGGACGCTTGCGGTTGGCAGCGGACGAGGAGGACGAGCTGCCGATGGCTGACGACGACGGAGCGGCCACTTCTTTGACGACCTACGCGTGGCGGTTGGGTGGACCAGTCAGGCTGCCACGCACGCACACGCAAGCAGTCGAAATCATACGACCGGAGAACCAAAAATGTGACAATTACGAAAACTGTTCTGAAAGAGATGGAACATTTACGCGGTTCTCGATGGAGCGCAGGACGCCCTTTTAGAGCCTTATAGGTTTTGGGACGAAAAAATACGCGCCACCCACCTTCGAGTCGACTTTACATTTTGGTCAGGTATATTTGACACAACGACTTTTTCTATTGGCTCCCTCCTTGAGAAACATACCTGTAACTGGGGTGGGGTTGGGGGGGGGGGTGTTTCCTCCCACCCACTTGCTGGTTTTTTTTACCCTCCCCCCCCCCCCCCCCCCCCCAGAAATGTGAAACTGTAAATGGTAATGTGTTTGTACAGTGTTTTTGAGCAAAAATCGCCCAAAAGTACCTATATTGGGTTATTTAGTATTTACTGTGTATTTCATACCTGCCCATGGGGGGGGTATAGGGGGGTATACCCCTCCCCTGTAAGACCCTATCCCGAAAGACTTTCGGGATTACCCTCCCCCTGGGATACCTAATCCCGAAACCAAATCGGGATTTTCGGGTTACCCCTCCCTCCCCATCTCTATAGCCAACCATCTAGTGCAATGCAGCCGCGCAACTGTTGTGCAAACATTACTTCGGCATTGACTTGGTTGCGCGTTTATCGATTTTGATTCGTACAGCGTTTATCGATTTTTGTTTTAACCGGCACCCAAAGACGCGTAATATGTGTGCACGTACGTTACGTAGCATCTGTCTTCTGTAGCCTCTCTCTAGGTACGGGTGTGCAGGGCACTAGGAAGCACTAGTGTGGGCAGGTAGGCGAAGGGCAAGCGCGAGCAGGCAGTCAGGGAGGTTTAGCAGATGTCTAGTTTTTTTAAGATTAATGCACTACCCATGCGCGCAAAATTTTGCCTGCAGCGCTGTGGTGAGCGTGCAATTCACCCGTTGGCCAGGTAATATTTAATTCTTAGCAAACCTGGCCAATTACAACCGCCAATTACCGTTAATTTTAAGCAAGAGTTCGTGGTGAGGAGACATAGAAATGGCCAAATTTTCGCCTGCGGCGCAGTTAATTTGCGTGCAGACTGTCGTCAATAGAGCCGCTCCGCCTGTCAGGGCACTGCGAGTACCTCCTGTCGCTTCGCAGCCCACGCGACTGTGTCAGCAAGTGCCATGTTGCCTGCCACTGGCACTGCCACAGGGCCAGCTCCTAAGCAACTGCATCAGTGGACAGCCAGGCGACTCCAAATTACTTGCTGCCAGCCCCCAAGCAACTGCGTCAGCCAAGTTTAAGCTAACTGCGTCAATGCTAACTAACGATGAGTAGATTGAACTTTTAATTAGTTGCAAGGGAGAAGATCATCCAATGTTCAGAGGACTCAGTCTCATTACTGTAAAAACAGTCAGAGAAAAGTCAACTGCAGCCACAGTGGAAACCTACATCTCACTAAAAGAGTAGCATGCAAATGCTGAACCTGTTGCTGCAGTACTTGCTGAACCTGCTGCTGGTGCTGGGCCTACTGCTGAGGCTTCTGCTGAGCAAGCTGATGAACCAGCAACATTAGCTGATTCCTCCTTTTCCTCTACAGTTTCATCAGCCCATTCTTCGAACAAGTGGCTGTTCTCTCACCAGATTGTGACTGTGATAGTGTGCAGATGCACACCAAGTTGCAAGCTCACCTGACAACAGCCCACAAGAAAGAAACTGACGCTCTTGGCCTGCAGACTGTATACAAATGTTCTGCTTGAGCCAGGACGTAGACGCAGATCTCCACCACATTGATTCGTGGTTCGGCCTCCAACACTTGCAGTGCAGTTTCTGTGGTTGTCTACTGTGTCTTCATCGCAGAACACAGGCTACCATTTTTCTTCTTCTTCTTACCATCATACCATGTACATTCATACAGTGTGCTGCTGCATTGCATTGATGGACCATGCATGACACTCACCCACCCACCCACCCTGTGGGAAGTATCCCGAATTGCCCAGTTTACCCACCCCCTGCCTTCAAAAAATTTGGCGATTTACCCCTCCCCTGGCCCAATTTCCATGGGCACCTATGGTGTATTTTGACTAAAAAGTGCCTATTTTAGTGTTTTTACAGTGTCTTTTTGACTAAAAATCAACCAAAAGTGCCTATTTTTTTCATTCCCAGACCCCCCCCCCCCTTTTCACCCCCAATCCACCACCCCCCTCCCCCCAGAAAGTGCCCGAACCCTCCCCCCAGGTCCAATTCCCGATTACAGGTATGTTGAGAAATATGGATCACGCGTTCTACTGGTCAGTTAGTTCTCCAAGCTCCAACCAACCTACCTACACTACTACTGATTGTAGCAACGCAATCACGGGACACAACCACCCACCCACTCACCACTAGCTCGTCAGTTTCTGTGGCTGAACTCAGCATTTGCTTTCTCTTGTTCTCGGGTTGTTTCTTCAGCTCCGGATCTTCTACCACTTCCACATCATCTAGCTCTACAGACTTTGGCATTGAATCCATCGTTGGCGAGTTGTTGGAATCCAGCTCCACTGATTTTGCATTGCTGGAAGAAGTCGCCGGCAGCTCAGCAGATGGTTTCCCTTTGCAAATCTCGAATTCCTCATCGCCGGAGTCTTTGTGGCTGCCATTCTGGGCCAGTGGTGACTGCTTGGACTCACTCAACGGAGGTGCTGTTGCATTCATGAGTGAGTTGGAGCTGCTGGGCGCATCTTCGAGCTTTGGTGGTTGAGACTCCTCGGGCTGACTCGGCCCCGCTTTGGTGGTTGAAGAACTGGACTTTCGGGGACTCCTTCTGGGCTTTGGCTGGGTCTCCTCAGGGCCATTGCTCGAGATGTCCGGTGACTTGCTCTCCACCTCCTGCTGATCGTCCTGGCCCTGGCCCTGGCCCTGCTTGGGCTGGCTGCCTGACTTCTGATTCTCTGCAGAGCTGTGGTCTTCGATGTTCGGAAGCTGCTGCTCATCAGATTGGTCTTCATCTGGCTGGTGATCCACCTCGGATTTGAGCTGGGGAGGATCACTACTGGAGCTCAGAACCACCTGGGGCTCCAGCTGGGGGTGGTCCGACGGGAGAAGGTTGGGCAGAGCCGGGCCTTTCTTCAGCTTTCTCGCTTTCTTGACTGGACTCGCTGAGCTGGACCTCAAGACTCTCTTGGGTTTGGGAGACTCACTGCTGGCACGCTCGTCCTTGCTGTTTTCCTTGTCACCAGACGAAGGTCTGATGTCAACCACCATTTCACTGTCTAAAATTGAATTCAAAATTTTAAACTCTAGAAATACAAGACATTGAAAAGAAGATCGCGAGAGCAAGGGACTAAGTGCTGTGACTGAGCAATGTCAAAGCCGCCCATTGGGTCTCACAACTGCACTGATACAACAATTATTATTGAAGTAATTTGCAAGGCAGACAAGCAATTTGAAATGGGGGACTTGTACCATACTAGACCCCAATAACACGGCCCGTTTCTATTCGGAACGGAGAAAAATCGATTTTCCCAGCAGCTCTGGGTGCGTCTCGTTTGACGGGGCGCGCGCGCGCCGCCTTATAGACGCAGCGCCACCACCATACACTACCGTAGATAGGGCGCACAGACGAATGGGAGCGGAGCGTACGGCCGTGCGTCGTCCGTCCGTGCGTACGTACGCACTGACAGCGGGGCCCTCCCCCCCCTCCCTCTAGCACCGCGGGCGACGGGCTGTTGCGTCAAGAGGGCCGGGAAAATGGCGGCGAGGTGGGGAAATTTCAAAATTTACTCCGAAAATCGGCCGAGAAATCGGCGAAAACAAAGAGGGGCGACACGTACCGTCCTCGTCTGCCATCCCGCCCGTCGGACACTCGGTTGAAACCGCGCCCAGCGCTTGAAAGGCCGCTACTTTTCACCCTTGCACCGTACGACTCCCTATAGAGCGCGAGCGCGCGCGAAGCCAAAACACCCAATAGTACGACACGTAGCGAGTAACGCCCGGCAGGGGGCGCTACAGTCGGCCCGACCAATCAGCGCGCCTCATGCAAATTCGTCTCGAGACGCGCAAGGAAGGGCGCAAAATCGAAATAACACACCAAACTCACAAGGCAAATTGACAATAGCGGGGTACGGTAAAACACAGGCACAGCACAGCCCTCCAATCCTTGCAGCCATACAGTAAATGCTCGCTTGCCACCATTGTTTCGCCTGTAACTTTATTGATGTACACCCTTCTGGGTTCATTGATGTACGGTACATTCGAATTGAATCACGTCCATTTGAACCGTCAGAGGTACACTGCTTGGTGCGTACATCCTGCGTGCAACCGTAATTACAAGCGTCCCTAGAGTTCACTGGAGTTCTTCTACGCACAAAGACGGGCTGGAGCTCAAGCGTTACGCAGCTGCGAGTGCGGGCCGAGCAAAAGAGACGGTCTCCCCCACCAGCAGTGTCCTCAGTCATCAGTGACAGCAGTCGCTTACTTCGTCATTGAGCCGAGCGTAGCATGTAAGTCACGCACACGAGCGTTTGGTTTATGAAGGGCACCAGGGCAGCATGGATTCTAAAAGAAGCACAGTACAGTAACGCAACTACTCGAATGCCTCAATGATTGGACAGCCGACCTAGATAACGGTCAGCCAGTTGATGTTGCTTACTCTCTCCCTCAGGGCTTTCCCTCAGGGCTCGCCGGCCTGGGCGTTAAGCATAGAGGCGAAACGCTCATTTATTTCCACTAAATAAATACCGTAAACCCTATAATCAGCCACCCCCGGGGGCTAATTGTTTCGTTTGAGCTCTAGGAGGGTGTATAATTATTGGGGGAAAACTAATTATAGGGGGGGGGCTTATAAACTGAAAGGGTTGATGTGTGGGAAGCTTTGTGGGCGGAAAGGCGCATGGAGGCGATTTTTAAGGTGGGTGGCGAATTGGGTGGCCGAGGAATTGGGCAACCGAGGAATCGGAGACCGAGGAACTGAGAAAACAGGGAACTGGGAACCGAGGAACCGAGGGGGCACAGAGGAACTGCGGACCAAGGAACTGGGGGCTATCCTACTCAGCATCAGAGTGAAGACAGTTTGCGAGTTGGTCACAATCGGTGGTGTGATAATTTTTTAAATATATTTTTGTTCAAATGGGCCTATCGCTTTATCACTGATTAATCATCATGGGTCTATCTCTGATTGACACAGTTTGCAGATGGTCACACAACTTTAATTTGTTTTAATTGACTTAAGAACTTTTATTGAGGTTGAGAACGATTATTAAAGATCCTATGTATTTCCTGTTTCCGCATCACAACACCAACAGCGGGCCATGCTTTGGGCTGCTGAGCACTCACCCATACTGGGACATGGGTGCCCTATTGAGGGCATCATAAACCAGCAGGCAGGCAGCAAGGTAATCGAAATCACAGCCGACACTTTTGCATAGCCGACACTTCTGCATACGTATACGTATGTAGATGAGATGTCTATGCAAAGGTGTCGGCCGGCACATCTGCATAACCGACACTTTTGCATACGTCACCGGCCTGGGCGTTAAGCATACAGGGTGTCCCAGGGGCTCGGAGTCGACTTTGATCGCTCGCCACTCGCTTCCTTGTTGGCCAATCTTCTTGAAATTTTGACATGTTATACCGCAAACCTTTATTTAGATACGTGCAAAGTTTCAGCCATTTTACCCTTCGTGAGAAAAAGTTTTGGTTTTGTGTAATTCGCCTATGCGTTTTGACCGTTTGTGCATACTGTAAAGCGCTTTACCAAATTGTCGTTTTGGTGCCGAAAATGGCTGAAGGTCGTCGAAGAGTTGAAAGACGCGATAGAAAACGCGTTTGCCCACCTAGACGCTGACTTCTGCCTTAAAATTTGCCGCTCCGTCCACTAGCGGATCCAAAGGGGGGGGGGCGGGGGGGGCGTGCCCCCACCTGTCGTGGTCGGCAAAGGGGGGCCGCGGGGGGCAGGCGCTGCGGGCAGAGAAGGGGCAGGGGGCAGTCGTTGGGGTCAGAGAACGTCGCGGGGCAGGCAAAGGGGCCAGAAGGGGCCCAGACGAGAGGGAAGAGGGACAAATCGGGCTAATATTGCCTATTTCCCATAGATTTACACACTCATAACCGGAAAATGTTTGCCTGCGGCTCTGTAGTGTATGGACGACTTGGACTAAGGTATTGACTCTATATTTTGGTTCAGCTCGCCCATCCAAAGTAGAGGTGCGCGTAAGGCACGTAAAGGGGGGCAAGGGATGCAAGCTGGCTGACCTAATGTGACTGTTTCGCCCAATAAAATAATGCTAAGATGTAGGTTGGAAACAAAATTTTCGCCTGCGGCGCGCACTTTTGTGCATACTTTTGGCCACAACTCATGCTAAATTCCTTGAAATTCCAAGGAATGAGGCAGTTAGCATTAAAAATTTCGCCTGCGGCGCGATTTCGAAAATCTGAACAAAACGTCTCACTTGTTCTATTGAAAACAACCTAAAGAACCGCAAAAATGCAAAATGTGTGTTTTGAGGCGCCACTGCCGGTTCTACTAAGTGTTGAAAAACATGCGAAAAAGTGGGCTGCGGCGCTAAACGGGCTAATTATAGCTCTCCATTGGAAATTTAAGCCCAAACTACTTTTGAGCTGGCCCCCCCCCCCCTGTCAGAACATCCTGGATCCGCCAGTGGCTCCGTCGCAGACCGCTGTGAGAAATGCATCGCTGTGGATGGCGGCCACTTCGAAAACCGTTGATTTTGTGTAGACGCAAATAAAAGTTTATTCGTTTGGCCGATTTGGCTGAAACTTTGCACGTATCTAAATAAAGGTTTACGGTATAACATGTCAACATTTCAAGAAGATTGGCCAACAAGGAAGCGAGTGGCGAGCGATCAAAGTTGACTCCGAGACCCTGGGACACCCTGTAGAGGCGAAACGCTCATTTATTTCCACTAAATAAATACCGTAAACCCTATAATCAGCCCCCGGGGGCTATTGTTTTGTTTGAGCTCTAGGAGGGTGTATCAGGGTGTACGCGTCAGCGTACAACCCTAATATGTGACCACTTCTCAATGCGGGTTTTTGAATTTTCGATCGCCTATAACTTTTGATTGCCTGAACGGATTTCGACGCGTTATGGCGCAAATGAACCGCCTTCTTCTGGGGCATCGATGCCTTCTGGGGCATTCTTCTGGGGCCTTCTGGGCCTTCATAACGCGTTTCCTTGCTTTACTGTAAGGGGTGAATAGTTCCAAAAATGTTCCAATTTTGCGGCTTTTTTTTTTCATGTTCTCTGCCAGGTTTTTGGAGCGCCGCTCGCGAACGCCAGGGCCTATCGCGATGAAACTTGGTACGTGTAGCCGGCTAGTGGTCGCAATGTTGCATGCCAAAGGATTTGTGTGTACTTTGTACCGATCTCGAGATATTGCCGATTTTATCCGATTATCGATTGATTTTCTTGGAATTCTTTCTCTTTGTGCCCTATAGGCGCTTTAACGCTACATCGCAGCGCTTCGCTGTAAAGGAGACAGTTGGTCGCCATGACATGACTTGTGTTACTTTCAACAATTGGACCAAATTGGACGCACCAAAATACCTCCCCCCATTCCCTGCACGCACGCACGCACGCACACCAACAAATGGGCTGCTTCGCAAGAAACTTGATGTGGCTAGGTCCGATCACTTTGGCAAAAACACAAAAGTTGACCACCTGGTCATGGTGATCATTTCCATACTTTACTTCACTATGCTATGACGCAGCAATATAGCACAACTGCATGTGCATGCACGCATGTATGTATGTCTGCTAGGCTGTTGGTACTTTGCTTTACTTCAATTTTGCCTTGTTCGATTCAGTCACAAGTACATTGTGTGTGAACCTACGTCAGTGAATGTGTGTGTGCGCATGTGCGCGTGCGTGCGTGCGTGCGTGCGTGCGTGCGAGCCAGCGAGCGAGCGTGCGAGCATGCGACCGTGCGTTTGTGCGTGCGTGCATGCTTGCGTGCGTTGAATTACAGAAACCCCCTCAACTTTCGAAAAAACACTGTATTAAGGAAAAATTTGCAGGTGGCTGCAAAAAAAGGTGAATATGTGACGCTCTTGTGGTGAAGTCCAGTTTGAAAAGGAGCGGTATTAAGGCATGCCCCACTGATTTCTGGCCACTTCCACATTGTAGCTGATCAACTTCAGTTTGAACAAACCATGTATACAATCTAAACCTCATGCAGCAACACGTCACATATTCGGCGTTTGTTGTGTTCACCCGCAATGGAAATGTGCAGCGAAAATAATGGCGACTGGAACTGGCTGACATTTACATAGATTGAAATGCAAGAAATAAGCACATGCCCATGGATCCCCTATGCACACATATGCATGCGCGCGTGCACGCACGCACGCACGCACGCACGCAGCACACACACATGCATTAGGGCACTACACAAATGGCTGGGGGCACAACACAAATGTTGGATGAACAGTTTGTCATTGGGTGGAATGCCAGAAGGGAATGGAGCAGGATTGTAGTACGTATTGTATGTCTCACCTACACATCAGCAACTGTACATCATCACCAATCCACATGTAACAAATTTTAGCATGGGGCACCAATTGATGGACGTTTGTGCTTTGGCTGGCTTGACTGAGTGACATGGCTCACACAACAAACGCCGAACATGTGACGTGTTGCTGCATGAGGTTTAGATTGTATACATGGTTTGTTCAAACTGAAGTTGATCAGCTACAATGTGGAAGTGGCCAGAAATCAGTGGGGCATGCCTTAATACCGCTCCTTTTCAAACTGGACTTCACCACAAGAGCGTCACATATTCACCTTTTTTTGCAGCCACCTGCAAATTTTTCCTTAATAATTATTGGGGGAAAACTAATTATAGGGGGGGGGCTTATAAACTGAAAGTGTTGATGTGTGGGAAGCTTTGTGGGCGGAAAGGCGCATGGAGGCGATTTTTAAGGGAAAAAGGCGCTTCGCACACACGTTGGTACACTCTAACACACTCTCACACAGTCTCACATGCACATACACGTACATACTACATACACGTTCATACATACACGCACATACATTGATTTTATTAAATTACATATGGGCTGAATACTTGTGTATCATTATTATTTCATTTTAATTTACTAGCCCTTAAAGCGTGACTACCCACCTTTTTGTAAACGTCCGTGACTACCGGTAGTCACGCTCAAAAAAAGTTGCTATCACAAAGTAAGAAAATTTGGTCTAGTGAATGATGCCAAACACTAGGGTTCATGATTGAGGAATTAGTGAAGATTTTTTCGCCGTGACTACCGCGTGACTACCAATTTTTGCTATACTAGTTAGTGTGCAAATTCACCAGTTAAAATAAATTTTCCTTAACCAACCCCTTAACCTGCGTAATGGGATTTGCTGATAAGTGAAAATCATTTTCAACCACTTGCCACACTAGTCAATCTGCTCAAAAATTCGCTGCTTGGCAGTTACATCAAATGGGTTAAGAGACTAACACTACCTATAACACTAGTGATAGACATGAATTGGAATATTCTCCAACCTTCAGCAAACATGGCTCATGAAACGAGTAAGCAAAACGAGCATGAAACAACGAACAAGCCATCACATGTTGCTCATGTCCACACACTTGTCCATGCCTTGTCCATCCAGCTTCACCAATGTGTACACTCACAAACGAGGTAAGGCCAACAGCTCACACCAAGAATACTTACGCATCACTTTTCAACCTAGTTAAAATGTAAACCCTGTATGAGACATGGCAAAAAGATCCTATTACTTAGCGCACACCACTAGATTTTGTCAAAATTTTTGACGTTGTCGTATTTTTGGTCTGTCCTGCATCACTGGGTCATCATACAAGTAGGTAGCCGATTCATGAAATCTGGCGAAACAGCCACCAGTGATGCATAGAGCAACACCGCAGAGTCGACAGTAGACATTGGTATGGACCCTCTGCATGTGACCTTGACACTCGTTTCTTTTCTAAATGCATTGTGACCTCAGGAATAGGTATGCAGATTATAAATTAGTCAGCCATACCTGTCCCCGCATTGGTAGATGTTTCAAGTCAGCTGTTGACAGAAGTCGTATCTTCTGTACCTCGTGTATTGGCTTTTGGTTTGCCATGGAACTGGTCTTCTGTTCTCCAGCACCAGTCAGCGGTCTTAGATGTGATGTTGGACCTTGACTTTTCAGTCGCAGGCCAAACTCAAGCAAATTGGCTGCAAGTTCCTCCTTTGCAGCAGCATTTGTTGCCTTGCTGTTGGAAAACTCCTTGTAGATGATGAATGAATTTGCGGCAAACCAGTCCAGAGATTGAAGAAAGGTTCCAGAAAGGTACCAACGGCTAGTCCTGTGTCTAGACTTCACAGATGCGCACAGTTGGTCACTAAACAAACAGAAAATGAACTGGTGAAAGCAGCAAAGTCAGAAAACTTAAAACCACATACTGGAGGTCCACCCCTCCCATGTGCTCATTAAAGTCCTTGGCTGTGGCTGGTTGACAAATTTTCATTCGATATACAGCTCCTTTACTAGTTTTGCCTTTACGGTAGCATACAGTGGACTGCTCATTGACACTTGGCAGTGATGTCAAAAATGTGACTGGTTTGGCATCCATCCATGTCAGTGCCACAGTGTCACCTGAACAGAGCAATTGAAGCAAACCAGTACAAGAAGAGTTAAGAAAATTAGTTCCATGTGACATACCATGTGAGCTCTGCATTTTCAGTGTGTGTCCTCTTTTCAATTGTTTCACTTGTGCAGGCGTGTTGGCAGCTCTGCATGACTGCATGATTTCAGTAGGCAAATTTTTCCGCTGCTCACGTCTCAGAGTCCCACAGAAATATGTATTGCGTCTCTCCATTGCATAGTTAAGGTGAACAGTTGTGTAGTAACGGTCGGTAAATACCTAAACAGTGTTTCTTAATTAGTGAAGTGATATACATTTTAATTAACAAGTGAAGACATACATAAAATCCTTGGTCCAAGAAGCTCTGCAGACCATACTTAGTATCGCCCCTCAGTAATGAATAGCAGATGGCTACTATTCTGCCCCAAACTTCTTCAAAATCAACATGGCTGCTGGAGTGCAGCATGGTCGCATATACATAACCAGTTTTGGGGTCGCAGAGACAGTAGTACTTTAGTCCTTCTCCGCGTGGTTTGCCTTTGATTATCTGCACTAGACCACTTCGGCCCTGAACTTTTCAAGGTTGGCACATACACACAAGTAACTAATGAGTAGTTGTGCAAACCTTGAAAGATGCCATCTCTTCATCTAAACTAAGACGTCGTGAAGAGGGGTGCCTCATTCTCTGCATTTGTAGCTGGGCTAGTTTCAAATAATGTTCAACCTTGTAACTTGCGTGACTTTTCCTCAGATGTGTATTCCTTTTCTACATAGAGGCGGATTTGCTTGTACCAGAGTAAGAATTTGCTCATGGAAATACCAGACTTTTGGATGAATCTGTCTTGGTTTTGTTTTTTCCAGTAAACTTTCAAGTTTCGTTTTTTATTTGTGTCCATGTAGAAAATTATTGCAATGAACAATACAGCATCATCCAATCCCAGTTCTGGCCAAGTGCGAGGCAAGGCCAAACGTCCAGAGACATTGGTGCAGCGCACCATTTCCTTAATACAGCTTTGTGACATTTCCAGGAAGACCTTTGTCAATGGTTTCCCAGTATGGTCTGGTGTTGTGTTTGGGGCTAAACCATCACATGGGTTCCATTCGGTGCTTGGAATCATCTGATGCATGCCATGCTTCCAAGAATAGTCTTCGGGTAGTGGAGACAAGTGAGTGGCCGCCTGTGCTGCTAGTTCACTGGGTATGCACTTGGCCGCTTTTCTCAGCTGTGCGCTGGTACTAGTTTTGACACTAGTTTTGGGCTTGGTTGGAATACTCTTTTCATCATCTGAGCTGTCCAAAGCAGAACCAGTTTCAGAGGTGTCTCCGACAAGGACTTCATCCTCTGAATCACTGTCATTCTCAAGGTTAAATTCTCTTGTCTGGTTAACATGTTTTTGTTCATTCCCAGTGTCAGACTCTCCACTTTGCATTGGGTCCTAAACAAACACTACTGTTGCACTGTAACACTGGTTTTGCAAGCTATGAAATCCATACCAATTCAAGAGACACTGCGTAAGCTGTTTTTGTAGCCATGACAACTGCCCCAGCCACTAGTTAGGAATTGCTTAACTAAGTACAAGCAGCAGCTTCTGACGAGCCATTGCTGCGCTGTGAGTAGAAACTGGTTACCTAGAAACTGCTCAACATAGTAACGCAGAAACAGTAATGAACAAGGTAAGTGTAAAAAAAAAATAGTGGATTTTTCTGTCAACAGCTTCTATTCTAGTTAAGCGAGTTGTCCCAACAAAAGCGACAAGTTGTGCATGCAACGGGAAACCTATACGGTGGGGCAAAAAATTAAAGCACTGAGAATCAACTTACCTAGTTGTAGCTGCCAAAACTTTTCACGAGATCGCACCATTTTAAAGCTGAACTGCCTTACTCATCGTTACTATTGCTTCCACTTTTCTCGCTTCCTTCACTTTTCTCCTCATGGCTCTCTTCGGGATGCTCGCTTTCCGCCAGCTTCTGCAGCCTCGATAGCTCATCGGGGTCCAGGTTGGCCAGCTCATCTTCCAGCTGGTCCTTAACTGGTGCACATACTCATCATAAGCCACTACACTGTACAATACCTCGTCAGCCTTGCGGTCCACCTTTTCCTTCTTCTGTTTACGCGTCCCTGCCGACGCCGCGCCCGAAACCTTGCGCTTGACAGGCTTGACAGGCTTGCCCCAGACCGGTGGCGTCAGCTCTCGGTCGCCGGCCGTTGGTGGAAACGCCGCTTAAACAGTCATTGGCTACCCGTTAATGCTAAATGCCGGTTGACTAGTGAATGATTCATACGCAGTTTCTGGTTCTCTTCCCAGGCGCTGACGTCTTTTTGCTTCAACAGGTCCGAAGGGAGCTGGCACTTCTCGTGTGTCGGCTTCTTCGTGCGGCGAAACACTGATGAAGCAGTCCGCGATTTGGACCACGACGCCCAGACGTTGGACATCGTGTCAAACACGACCTGTTTTTTCTGCACCTTAACTTTCAAAACGCATCATTAGTGCAGAGGAGTCAGAACTAGTGAGGCACGTACGTCATTGAGGTCGCAGTCCTTCAAGGCGATCCGGAAGAAGGACCGATAGAACTCCGGCTGCTGTGCGATGATGAACTCAGCAGTCACCTCCGCACTCTTCTTCCACGTCTCAGTGCGGACAGGCCTTTCGCCTAAACCAATCAAGAAATTTAGCACTTGCTCATGCACTAATCAAGAAATGCACCAACCATTGATGTAGACGGGACCTTGCAGCTCAGACAGGAGACTGCTGTTCAGCGCCAGCACCATCTGTTTGGCGTATTCGATCTCCCCGGCGGTGGACCGCTTTAGATCGTCAGTAGTGGTGCAGCTTGCCTCCGCCAGCTTCTGCTTCTTTTCAGCCACCTGTCTGGCGTGCTGCACAACTTCGTCAGGAATCCGACTGTCTTGGGGCAAGAATGTTCGTCCCAATCTCAGTCGGGTAGCCGTAGCATGCCGCGCCACGCACCAGGGAAACAAAAGTGCTGGCGCGAATCCTGACGTAGTCAGTGCCCTCTATTCCCTCCTCATGTAACTTGTTCAACCTGTCTTTCTGCTCACTCTGCGACTTGGAGTCGACATGCTTGCCGTCATGTGCCGGGTGGGGTCGCTGCTGCAGTGGAATGGTTTTCATCCTTCGTTTCTTCCCTTGACTGGTGCCGACGCAAGGAGAAACGCTGCGACCTTCACTAGTGGCACTTGTCATAGCAACCGTTCGGCTTGGGATGTGCGACCCCTTGTCCAGCTGCCTGTCCAGTATCTCTTGCAGCATCTCTTCTCGACCTTTTCCAATGCTCAGCTTCTCTTTCAAGGTCTCAATGTTCGCCTTGAGACTTTCAATTTCCGTTTTCAACAGGCTGACAATGGCCGCTCCACCACCGTCACTAGGCAAGGCCTTTCTGGCGAGTTGGGCCTCCAGTTTGCGGACCTTTTCCTTTAGGTCTGCCTTGTCAGCATCCAGCTGAGCGATTTTAGCACTCAGCTCTTCTTTCTCCGTCTTCAGCGACAGTTTCTTTTTCATTCGCGACTTTTGCTGTCAGGACGGCTTTTTGGAACTTGACTTTCAGCAGGTCATGCTCGTCCCTCAACTGAGACAAATCTTCCTTTAACTTGTCCAGCTCCATTCTAGACCAAAGGACTAGTGAATCGTATACATACACTAGTGCTGCAGCACATGCACGAGTGCATGCGCTGCAGTCCTCACTGTACTGGTGCTCAACATGCTTCGGTAGTGTAGTCACTCATTCACTAGTGAAACTGATGTGTGGCTCATTTACTAGTGTAATTGCAGTGAGGCAAGCGACACGCATACCGGACTCAATATAACTACATACTTCGCTCTCTCGACATAGGCCTTCGCTGAAGCCATTAGCACTAGACGGATTAGCTCGCACCTTAACAAGTCCTTCGGTTCTGGCTTAGTGAAGGAAAAGATGCAGATAGGAACACTCAACATCAACAGTCACCCAACTCTCTCAACATCTATTCCATGTACACGTGCGTCACAACAAAGATCACGAGTTAACTATTACTTCACTCGAGTTTCTTCTGTTTGGCTCTTGCTTTTTCAATCAAAGCTCTGCGCTTGAGCGGCGTCAGCCGGGCTGCAATGAACCATGTATGGTAATGCAGAACTAGTGTACATGTGCAACACACATACAACACTAGTGTACACAGAAACACTCCCATGTACCTAGTTGCTCCTTCAGAGATTGCACAGCATCACCACTTGACTTGTCAGGGACAGTCTTGGCCGTTTCAACGCTGGTGCCGTCTCGCTGTTCACTGCCACATTGGTTCTGTTTCCCTTTCACTGTCTCCTTCTCCAGTGATGCATTGCTAGGAATGTTCTGGCCAGCCATGGGTTCGGCAGCCACGTCAGGCTCTTCGCCGTGTACCTTGCCTTCACTGGTAGTCTCAGAACAAATTGATTTGTCGGCACTAGCATTGTCAGCCTTCGTTGTTGCCTTGTACTTGTGGTAGAACCTCTGGAACTGTCTGAGGCCTTCCCAGAGGTATTTCGCCAACTGTTCTTCCGGAACAGATGACAACCTTTGCTTGATGTACCGAATCACTGACTGGATTGGTTCTGGGTTGCTGCTGATCATTTTTTCCAAGGTGCCACCCACTCTGGGCCCGTTTCCATTCCTGGGAGAGTGCTCAAACAGGAACGGCTTCGGCATATCTTTTGCCAAGAATCTCATATGTGAAAAGAATTCTCTGAAGCAGTGCCACACATGTTCACTAATCTTTTCACCGCTCACTTGTTTTCCTTTAGCTGCCCACAAGAATGTGTCAATTTTGTGGCGCAGCCCTTCTGGCATCACATCAATTTTGAAGCCACTCAAAATGGTTCCTTTTCCTTTCTCATACTGCAGAAATCCAAAGGGAGTGAGGGTCTTCAGGTGCTGCAGCTCAAAGTCTGCCTCAATATCTGTGCCGCTTTGGACACTTTTCACTGAGTGAATGATGGTGTCCTCAACTGTGCACAGGTTGAATTGCTCGTCTGTCGTGACCTCAGGTGCTTTCATACGCCGAAGTCTCTGCAAAGGAACAGCTCAGTAGGCTCATTACCTAGTTCAGGATTTCTCTCACCAGTTTTGTGATGTCGCTCTTGTTGATTCCATTGTCTTCCAGCAGTTTTTGCGCTTCACCAAGAATGCTGTCTGCATTCGAAATGACTGAGTCGCGTGAAACTGAACCAGTTTAACATGTGACCTCTAGGCACATCACTAAGAAATGGTAGAAAACGAACGCATACACTGGTCTGTGGCGTGCACACTGCTGGCCCCTGCACCTTGCGCCTGCATTGAAGGAGTGGGTTGCTGCATTGAAGCAGTGGATTCTTGATCAGGCCATTGAGCCAGAGTCGTTTCAGTGGCAAAGGTCGAAGGAGTGAAGATCGTTCGAACACACGTCGGCACCTTTTTGTGGGGAGTGACCAGCTGTTCTTTTCTAGGGGCAGGACAGAACGCTTCTGCCAAGTCCAACTGCGCCTCAGTTGGGAGTTGCTCCTCAACGGCTGCACTTGTCACACCCTTGACAAGTGAAGTCAGTTGATCTGCACTCAACTTTGCGTCAAGAGATTTGGCAGTTGAGAGCAAGTTTTCTATGAGCAAAGACACTTGTGAGGCACCCTCACACTTTGTAAGCTCTCTTAGGAGCTTAACTTGTTCTTCACAGTCAGTGGCGTGCCCTTTCACAGTGTCCAGTGCTGACTGCAAGTCACTTCTCAGATGCTCTGCAATAGCACAGCCTTTTTCCAAATCCACCACTACCTAGTGAAAAAAATAATAACCTTTTGTTGACTTCAGCTCTTGCCTAAAGCTGTTGACTTCATCTGAGACGGTGTCCACAGACTTAATCATGTCCCCACTGCAGTTTTCATAATAATTTTTCAGTCCAGACAAGACTTTGTCAGCGACTTGCTTCACTGATTGTGTAACGATTTCAGAGACACTAAACCAGTTAAGAGACCATGAACCACACCCCTACTCATGCAAAGGAGAGGACTAACGCTGAGTGGGACAAATCCAGTTGCAGTTTCTCAGCGTCTTTCTTGCTCGTCTTCTGTTCTTTTGACTTTTTTACTTGTCTTGCTGCAGCAAAAGCCTCAAGCCGAATTGGTGTCTCGTTGACCACCAGCTCAGTTGCAGAGCTCACTGGCGCAACAGAACTGCACCTCCTACGTCTGGTGTCATGCGTTCCACCAAAAGGCGGAACAGCACCAGTGATAGCATCGATGCCATCAGACAGTCGTGTCACCCTACAAATTTACCACCAGTGTACGTTCAAAAGAAACCAGTTTTGGTAACTTACTTGAAGTTTGTGACATCTTTGAATCGGTGGACTTTCCACACTTTAATCTCCTTCACCGCTTTCCCCTCCCTTGATTCGTCCAAGTCATACAACAGAATGTCATGGACAAAGTGATCCACCAACTCGATCAAGCATCTGTGAATCTGTCCGTGAACCAAAATTTCGCAGATGTGGCCAGCATAATTGACATCTGGCTCATTCCGTCTGCTCTTCCCAGACTCGATGCCTTCCAGAACACTGGTCATGCGAAGTTTTAGCATCGTCTAGTCTAATGTCGGCGGGAATGGGCGCTTTGAATAGCGACAGTCTGCATCTCCAATAGTGGTGGTACTGAACAGACAACATATTTAAAACTAGTGCATCGGTCTGGACATTAGTGCAAAAATGACTTAACCGATTTGTCTGTGCAACCACTTTGGCTGAAGTCGCCCTTGTAGTACACATCCCCCCTTCTGTCGACAAAAGACGAAAGTACTGATGCGGTCCAGTACTTGCCCTCGTCCGCCACTTGGATGCACTTGTCCCGTTTAATTATCTCCTTGCCTCCATTGTCATACGCAGTTTTGTAATACTAAAACGTCTCTTTCTTGGTCCAAAACCAAAGTACAACAGCTAGACGCGCAAATCTTACATTGTCCATTGCCCTGAATATTTTCATTTTCTCATCAGTGTCCAGTCCAGAAAAGGTGCCGTTGTTGCCCCTTTCAATGGCATCAATGCACAAACACTTTCTACCGACCACCTCAACTTTTCCAAGACTTTTTCCATCAGCCGAGTTAGTGACTTCCTAAATGCACATTTAATGTCTGTTGTCATTCCCTAGTGCATGAGAAACGCTAACCAATTTTCCTTCAAAGAGTGGAACTGGTTTGTCCAATCTGTCACTGTCAACCCAGTGATGACAGTCTGGGAAAAGGACCTCTCTCAAGATGGGCACGTCTGGATTGGATTCTAGTTCGCCAGCAGCTATGCTGGGAAAGCCCTTATGCCTTGAAAAGTCAGTGGGCAGTGGAACAATTTTGGAGAGTCTTCCAGAGCCTGCATAATGTCGGGTAATAATGCATTCATTCACCAGTGACACACCAACATTCACCAGTCATTCACCATTAACCTGTGTCTGACTCCACTAGGTCCTTCTCAGAGTCTTCTTGCTCCAAGCCAGACATTGCAGGCAATTCTAAATGCAACTTTGTTGGACAAGTGAAGAATGTTACATTTCTCCTCTTACCTTTTTCAGGAGTGACAATTTGAGGAGGCGGCACTAGTGACGGAGAAACAGCGAGTGGTGGACCACACAGAGTGGCTGGTGTGGAGCCAGATGTCAGACGCTCGTCAACTCCTTGGCGTTCCATGGTTTCCTGCAGCGGCAGAGGTCTCGCAGGGATGTCCTACATACAGTAATTTAAATTCAACAACAGACAACAGCTGTAGCGTTTCATAGATGAAATTAGGTGCACCTGTGCAGGTTCCAAGCCGCCATTTTTCGCGTTTTCGCCACTATTTTCGCCAATTTCGTCCCTTAAAAATATTGAATATTCACAGCACCATTAGAAAGAGACACGAGAATCACAAGGCAGTGAGAAAGAACCAAAAAAAGAGACAAAACACCGGCCAATTTTCACTAGAACAACTAGTTTTGGGAAATGACCTCGCCTCAAGAACCCGCACAAAGGCAATTGCAATTTGCATATACAGCACACGTTGTTTTGAAGTGTGTATGGTACATCAGCTTCAAGTGTGCAAAACTTCCAGTCAAGACCATTTCACGCAAATAATGAAAAGCATATCATGGACTAGTGCAAAAATCATTCACTGAATCTTGTACATTCAAATCCAGTTTGTGACTAACGTTGTTTGCAAGGCTGTACGGTCCGTCATTATGAAGGCCCAGTTGCAACTGAGTCGGCTACAAAATCCCATTCACTAATCTTACAACATGCTCTGCTGCAATTCGTCCAAAACAGAATAACTAGTGCAGAAAAAGCATTTATAATTAAATCTGTCTGCACGTGATCTTAGCACACTTCATTAACTTAATCCATTCACTTGTCATTGAACTATCACTGTAAAAATGCTCGATGCTCAGGTGCTATTGACAAGTGAAGACAACCTATTTTTTAGTGTAAATTTTTATTAACCTCCATTAACCTGCGTAATGGGTTGGTTAAGGATTTGAAGTTAAGGCACTTTTTAACTAATCTTGAGAAAAATGCTGTGGAGGTGAAAAAATGGCAAACTTTTTTCACTAGTCAAAAAACGCGTTTACCAGTTATCACTTGCTAGGACAAGTCCAAATTTTCTTGTCTAGTTAACCATTTTTAAGCCGGTAGTCATGATGGTAGTCACGGTAGTCATGGTAG